>CBVK0102014876.1:0-17026 GCA_900067695.1 Picea abies
GCTATACAGATATTCTTTCAAACATAGAAATATGATTTTTCAATATGTTTGATGAACACAACCCTCATTCCATACTTGTTTAGTTTTTGGATCGCGGGTTCTCTGGCAGGATCGCGGGTTCTTGGGTTGGTGGGCTCAAAATTAGGTATTTGTTGTTCCGTGCCCTACAAATAACACCACCAATGCTGCGATATACAAATTGACAAGAAGATTTGTGAACTATTTCAATTTTAAGGGTCGTATGTTGTTGTAATAGCAGAATTGGACTTGGGCCAGTTTATATTTGTTTTACAATATCAAACAGAGAAGCGGTTGGTCGGTTTGGTCATCTAAAGGTAATTGAAACTGGAAGTAGTGAATCCGCCAACTTCCGCAGGTATAAGTTTTTTGAAAAATGAGTAATACATAGTAATTATGAACTCTTAGAAGGTATGGACATGAGCTTTTATAGAATTGGTACGGATCCCACATTTCATAATTGGCCACTTTTTGGAATGCGGGGTCTTGGTCAGGTGGGCTCAAAGTTGGGCCTCTATTGCTCTGTATCCTACAAATACGACCCAGAGTCCCGCAATATCAAAATTGATAGCTGAAGTTGTGGAATGGATGCTTCAACATTGCATTTTTTATTGTTCCAGGTGTTCTAAACAACATTCAAAGGAAACGAGCAATACATAGTAAAGATCTATTTTTACAAACTATGGGCATGACATTTTATAAAGCATGTACGAATTTCTAATTCCATATTCGGCCACTATTTGATGGCGGATTCTCGGGCTGGCGGGTTCAAAATTGGGCCTCTATTCTTCCATGGTCTACAAATAGCATCCACATTTCTGCGATATACAAATTCAGAAGTGGACATGCCAGCTATTTCAATTTTAAGGTCCTTGTGTTCATGTCATAGAACAATTGGAGTTGGGCCAGTTTATATTCATTTATTACAATATCAAATGAAGAAGCGGTCGGTTAGGATGGTCATATAAAAGTGAGTGAAATCTGAACTCGTGAATCCGCCAACTTCTGCAACTAGAAGTTTTTCGAAATATGAGTAATACATACTAAGTATGTACTCTTATAAAGTATGGACATGAAATTTGCATAGACCATGTACGGATCTGCAATTCCATACTTAGCCACTTTTTAGATCACAACTTCTGTGGCTAGCAGGCTAAAAATTGGGCCTCTATTGTTTCACGCTCTACAAAAAGAACCCACAATTTCATGATATACAAATTGACAAGTGGACCTGTGGGATGCTTGGCTGAACATATCACTTCCATTGTTGCGTGTCCTCCAAATAGCACTCAACGTTCCATGATATACAAATTCACATATGGACTTGAGAACTAGTGCGTTAAAGTTTTCCATTGTTCACAAATGGTAATCCCTATCAACTATCCAACATATCTAAAAACATTATTTGGAATACTAAATTATTAATATTAAATATTGATAATGCATAATTTAATTAGAGAAGAAAGTTTGGACAAATTGGTCAGGTGAGCTATATAAATGTTTTCTGACAAACGAGCAATACAAAGTATCAACATGAGATTTTATAGAGCATATGTGGATCCCTCATTCCATACTTAGGAACTTTTTGGATCATGGGTTCTCAACCTTGCAGGCTAAAAAATGAGTTTCTATTGTTCTGTGTCCTACAAATAGCACCCAGACTTACGCGATATACAAATTGACACGCAGAGTTGCGGATTGGTTGGAACTTGCCTTAACATTGCACTTATATCTCTCCATCTACTCCAAACAACAGTCAAAGTTACGGGATATACAAATCGACAGGACCCCATGACTGGCGTATTCAAGATTGCAATTGTTTATGAATGGTCATCCTATCTAACTTTATCTAAAAACATTATTTTCAAATACTAAATTACTAATATTAAATATTCATATTGCACAATTGAGTTACATTAAATTATTAAAGGATGTTAAATTGCTTATTTTTTTAAAAATGAAGGAAAGAAAACAATGTTTTTTTAAAATTCTATGACTGCAAGCATAACAAGGACCAATTTGAATTTTAAGGACCTCTTGTTCATATGATAGAACAATATAGAGCAGACATGAGATTTTATAGAGCATATGCAGATCCCTCAATCCATACTTAGGAACTTTTTGGATCACGGGTTCTCGGCCTTGCAAGCTAAAAATTGAGTCTCTATTGTTCCGTGTCCTACAAATAGCACCTAGAATTCTGCAATATGCAAATTTACAGGTGGCGTTGCAGACTGGTTGGCTCAGCATTGCACTTCTACTGCCCCGTGTACTCCAAACAATAGTTAGAGTTCCGAGATATACAAATTGGCAAGACCCTACGACTGGTGTATTTAAGATTGCAATTGTTTACGAATGGTCATCCTATCTAAATTTATCTAAAACCATTATTTTCAAATACTAAATTACTAGTACTAAATATTCATATTGCACAATTGAATTACATTAAATTATTAAAGGATGTTAAATCACTTATTTTTTAAAAAATGAAGGAAAGAAAAGAAAGTTTTTTAAAATTCTATCACTGTAAGCATAACAAGGACCAATTTGAATTTTAAAGACCTCTTGTTCATATTATAGCACAATTTCACTCCGCATAATATACATTCATTCATTTAAAATTATTCCAAGACATTAATTTTACCGAGTTCACCAATTAAGCAAAAATGCCAAAACAATGACCAATTTGAATTTCAAGGTCTTCTTCTTGATATCATAGCACAATTGCACTTTGAAAAGTATATATTCGTTTTTTTCAAATTATTCCAGGACATAAATTTTACCAAGTTCATCGATCAACATAATCTGCTAAAACAAGCCACATACTACATTTGTGCCACAATGCCATAGAAATTTTCAGGCGGATCTGGGGGCCAACTAGCTAAAAAATTTGATTATATTGTTCCCTGTCCTCCAAACAATAGTTGGAGTTCCAAGGTATACAAATTGAGAGACAGAAGCACACAACCAAGAATGAACCAAACTTCAAACAGGCCACAAGCAAGTTCCTAGAAGATTCTATACAGCAGGACCCATTGACCTTTGCACCAAACAATTTGATATAGAAAGAAAAGACGTCGTTGCATTCATTTTCTCTTGCATCTGGTATATGTTCCCAGTACAAAATAACCGTGCCCATGGGATATATGGGGTTAGCTTCCATGCTTCCCACTTTTTTGGACCGAACAATCTTATGCGCGTGAAATCCCGACTAGCGTTGTTCGATGAACATTCAGCTGGATGTTGAAGAAATATTGCAGAGACACAAGGTATTTTTGTTTCCTGCCAAAATTTGACATTTGTTTTTCCCCTTCTTCAGCCAATACGCAAAATTGCATTGTCCTCATTTAATGTGAATTTCCTGTGTATCCAAATCTCCCACAGCATGTACACATTGCTTGCCTCTTTTTGTAGACACGTTTCATACGACAAGTCTGCCAACTTAGGAAGCAAATTTTGTAATAGAGGTTGCCTAACTGTACAATGCATGGTCATGTTGCCCATGGTTCAGATGACACCATTCATGCAATGTCCAAATATATATGGACATTTTTCACCGCATGGCAAACAATCAATCGTATCATCACTTATCAAAGCAGAGGCAGAAGCAGGAGAATAACATTTTTCACATATAGGTTCAAAGGGGGTCGAGTACACATTGGTTGCAACCAAAATACCTTCAACCTTGGAATGCGAGCATATGAATTAATACATCGAACAATATAATACATAACTGCACCCCCCCCTCCCCTTAAAAAAATAAATATAAAATTAAACAGGCTGCTGAAATTTGTTTAAGGCTATTTCTATAAGAAAAATGAGGATGTATACACACAAAAGTTGTAGAGCTAGTTATTTTCTTCAGATCCTATACTGTATTTGCTCACAAATCTGTTACAAATGTTTCCTGGGTTGTCCAAAAGATCCTTTATCTAACATCCATTTTCTTTTTTATATTTTTCAACAACATAAGTGGAATCTTCCCTTTATGCAATTGTTGTTCGATTAAAGAAAACAAATTTGAATATGTATCGAACAATTGTAGTTGCAACATGGAACTACCAACATACTTGTGTAAATTAACCAACATACATGCACATGCAGAAGTAAAGGAAAAACTGAATATGAAAAGTGGTACCATTTCCTTGTCGTTGTCCGACTCTCCATATTTTATATGAAGAATGTGATATGAGCCAAGTTTTCTTGCCAATGTGATAGTTGCGCCAATCATTTCGATTGGGTAAATATCAGTGCTCTGTGCAAGCTAGATAATAGTCGAGTCCAGGACGAAACGATATTTTGAACAAACAACAAGAATTTTTTCCACAATGCTTTTTTCGTTCACCTAAATATTTCGATCACAATCACCATGGTCATATATTGTTTTGGGCAATATATTAAAATTTGTAATGGATATCCCATTACCCGACAACATCTTTTCTGCATGTTTCTGGACAAGTTGTGGAGGAACAATTAGTGTCACTGTCATCATGTCCTCCTTTTCTTTCATGTCAGAATGCATAATGGATCTACTTTTGTTTTCCTTGTCCAAGTAGGTGATATAGATGACCATTATGTTCCCCACGAACACTTTTCCAGTTTCACGGTTGTTCAAGCCCTCTATTGATAGTACTTTGGATGTTACAACTCTAGACCTGGTTACAATTTTTGAACAGGAAAAACTAAAGTGAATGGTAGTATGCATTTTTTTTTCCTATATTCTTCTTTCACTAGCATAAATCTACAAGTACATGTGTAGCTTGGATGAACTATGGAGCCAGAGTTTTTCAACCACACCTCTTATTCTGCAGAAGATGCAACACGTTCGGTGTCTCGCTTGTACTTGTTGATACTTCTTGCGAGCTACAAACCATGTATTACAGTCGGCATCATCATATCCACCATGCAATAGATGAATTAAAATTTGAGTACATTTGTTTAGTAAACATAGTAAGAGTAGAGAATATGCATCTTTACCTTTGGCCTTGTTGGTCTGTTGATGTCTGGGATGACTGACTGCTCATGCCCATGTCACTAGTCCAACTTTTTCTGATGCAAGCATGTGCACATGAACATCAGGACTAAACAAGAATATGCATTGTATACTATCCATCGCATGGACCAAACAACTGTAAAATTGAATGCATTTGTTTTTTTGAACTGGGCAAATGTTTCATAGTAAATAGGGTGTAAGGGCAGGGCATCATGGCCAAGATGTATATCGCGGACCCCCGTAAGGTAGGGGAGAAATATTTAACCTAACAGCCTAGCACCCACAATTGAGAAAGTAGGAAAGTATGGAACAAGGAAGAAGCGCGACCACAGATGTGAAACCATTAGTCCACCAACCGATGCACCAAGGCATTTTTGGAAAGCACACTAAGAAGATGAATTAGAAAATAAAAGGGATAATAGAAAATGGAAAAAGTATAAATAGGGAGGCAGAAAGGCCCATTGTTGTCAATCCATCATTTTGAACTCTAATATTGTATGCCCCCACCCACTTTTTATATTTAATTTACCACCATAGTTGGTATACCTTTTCAAATATTGTACCACAGAACCCTCTGTTGTTGCACAGAACAATTCATCTCCCTTTCTAAGCAATTTGTTTTTTCCAAGGCAGCAACGTCAAATATGAAATGGACATGAAGAAAAGTTAGTATGAAGACAAACACATAAAAGAAGAGAAATAGGTCTATTTACCCGCCAAAGAGGCCATCGCCATCTCCAGATATTATGTTTTTTTTATATGTACCAATGCAGCGAAAAGACAACGGACATGAAGCAGGTTAGTATGCAAGAAGGAATGTTATGAAGATAATGTATCATGTACGAAGGAACACAACATGTACATATAATAAACTAGGTGAACACATATACAGACCATAAATGAAATACAAAACAACACAATATGAAACAACAGTACATGCATGGACCTTTCTATATCCTCTTCAATTGATGCAGTCAAGACTCCCTCCTTTTCTCTAGCTATTCTGTTTGTTTTAATTTAGGAATGCACAAAGCACAATGAACATGAATGAAAGCCGGTATGCACGAGAGGAGAAGCAATATGTACTTATAGTAAAACATACTCAATGAATAGTCTACAAGATAGGAATAAACAAGAACCTTTGTGCTTCTCCATCCATGGCTGTAAATGTATAATATTTTTATTCCCTGCCCAAAAGATATTACATGCCACAAAACATCACGCAATTGCATGGCCGTAGCTAAACGATTTCTAGTTTTCCATGGAAAATTATTGAGATATGCCTCCATCGATTGAAACACGTGTTCTTTATACTCTACATAGACTGTTGTGTCCATGATACTAGTTTGTTGGTTTTCTGTGGGTAACTACCCACACATGCTTCCAGACATCCAAATATAATCTTGTTGAATCTTTGTTGTACATATCATACCTCAAGCACAACATAAATTGTATCATGCGCACAATAGTCTGTGTAGAGGAGAAAGAACATGGAATGTCAGATTGGCACATATGACCATACATGGTCTATAAATGTACCCTGCATATGGTTTATTCCAACAAAAAAGCTGCAGATATTGAAATTTCACATGTAATCCTCGAACAATTTTGCATGCAACTATTTTTTGTCATGGCAACACTGAAGCACCGGCAAAATCTCATAGAATAACATATATGGACCTCGACAGAGAGGGAAAATAACACAACTGCATGCCGACTCCTCAATGTAGGGGCTCAACACCACAAAGCACCCCAAAAAACAATAATAATCCAAAAAAAAATAGAAAAAGAAAAGCTCCAACCACCGCAGTTGGACCCCAACCTTGCAAGGCCGAAGCAAACAAAAGAAAACAACAAGAACTAGATAGCAAGAAAGCACGAACAGGACAAACTGCACCCCCAGTGCCCCAAAGCGTAGACCCAAGCCAAACAAACAGAACAAGCAACCCACGAACCAATGAAACAACAAGAACCACCGACCTAATAAACAACATATGTATCTCCAACGATTACGAAAATGTAGCCCAAGCAGAGAAGGAACTAGAAACATACGAGGACCATGCCACAAGAAATAAAAAACATTCTTACTTGCAGATTGTAAACACTGAACATAGAAAATGAAACTATTGCATTGAAACTTACTCCGAAATGTTGAAATGTAGAACCGCAGGTCGACTCGCGAATGAAACAACAATAAGAAACAACCGAGAAACCAACAAAGAAGAAGCAATCACAAAACCAGTTAACAATGTATATAACTTCAATGATAACAAAATTGCAGTGCAAAGGTAGAAGAAGGATGAAACATACAATGGATCTTCAGTTACTGTATGGAAATTTTCAAGGAAAAATGTACTCCAAGAAGTGTATTTACATAAACATTTAAGGCTGTCAAGTTTTCTAAGGACCTCGTGGTATGAAAACATTTAAGTTGTCAGACCTATTGGAGGACATCGCTTCATGTGAACATTTTAGTTGTCAGGCCTATTGAGGCATATCGAAAAAAGTGTCAATATATTTCAACAAAAACACAACCACCAAACATCTGGCAAGGACGTTATAAACTTTGGAATTCACAATCACTATAAATCTTGGATATCAAAGCATTTTGATATGCTTAGTATATATCAAAACTTACGAATATATTCAGGTAGCAGAAAATGCGAATAGAAACATTCAAACTAATGTTAGAATTAATCCACCTTGAAGCAATACATAGGAAAAGCACCCCAAAAATGAAACATTGGAACTAATACTAGCATTAATCAACACCGCAAAGCACCCCAAAAAACAATAATAATCCAAAAAAAAAATAGAAAAAAAAATCTCCAACCACCATTGCTAGACCCCAACCCTGCAAGGCTGAAGCAAAGAAAAGAAAACAACAAGAACCAGACAACAAGAAAGCACAAACAGACCAAACTGCACCCACAGGGCCCCAAAGTGTAAACCTGAGCCAAACAAATAGAACCAACAACCCACGAACCAATGAAACAACAACAACCACTGGCCCAGTAAACAACATATGTATCTCCAACGATTATGAAAATGCAGCCCAAGAAGAGAAGGAACCAGAAACATACGGGGACCATGCCACAAGAAATAAGAAAACATTCTTACTTGCAGATTGCAAACACTGAACAGAGAAAATGAAACTATGGCCTCAAGACTTACTCTGAAACACTGAAATGCAGAACCACAGGTCAAATTGTGAATGAAACAATAGTAAGAAGCAACCGAGAAACCAACAAAGAAGAATCAGTCACCAAACCAGTAAACAATGTATATAGCTTCAAGAATAATGCAATTGCAGTGCAAAGGTAGAAGAATTATGAAACATACAATGGCTCTTCAGTTACTGTATGGAAAATTTCGAGGAAAAATGTACTCTGAGAAGTGTATTTACATAAACATTTAAGGATGTCAGGATGTCTAAGGACCTCGCGGTATGAACACAAATTTAAGTTGTCAGGCATGTTGGAGGATGTCACCTCATGTGAACATTTTAGATGTCAGGCCTATTGAGGCATCTTGAAAAAAGTATTAATATATTTCAACAAAAACACATCCTCCAAGGATGTTATTTTAAAATTTGGAATCTACAATCACTATACAGCTTGGATATCAAAACATTTTGATATTCTTAGTACATATAAAAACTTATGAATATATTTAGCTAGCAGAAAATGGTAATAAAAAAATTCGAGCTAATGCTAGCATTAATCCACCTTGAAGCAATACATAGGAAAAATATATGATCCAAAAAGACTATATACGAGAAAAAGTTTGGATATGTTGCCATATAAAACATTGGGAATAGAGAAGATGGAAATAACACCTCAAATCTCTTATCCAATCAGATCAGTACATATATGGTACTATTTATTCTATAAAAATGTTTTCTTTTATTTCCCTAGCTCCAGCAATAGGTATTATGCAAATATTTCTGGTCAAAAGACAAACTAATATGTAGTCAACGAATTATCAATCGTTATAGTCCCTCTATGCCTACGACAAGGACTAATAATGGAGTACCCGAGTAAAAAGAAGAGAGGAATGGAATAAAACTTTATGAGCCGTTGGGTACAATATTTTTAGTCCATGAGCAGATTAAAACACTTTCGTAATGGAACAATTAAGTTAAGTAGTTAAATTAGGGTTAGGCTGGCATCCTCATATTTTTATGCACAAATTATTTCCTTTGCTTTACAATTTGAGTTATTCATCCTAGATACCAAAAAGTATTCAAGAGAGACTTACAATGTAACACAAGATATTGTATGAATATATAGAATCATTATAAAAATGTATAGAAGAGAGAAGCAAACTTAAAACATAGATGAAAACTTAAATAAGATGTTAATGATAAGAAGATCGATATAAGAATATGTTATTTAACACCTATTATCTCTAAGTTTCATATAAAAGAAACAATTTAGAAGAGGATGGAGGTAGTGGAAACCCTAGCTATCTGTTAGCCATCTTGGAATGCCTTTCTACAGTTTTTGTCGCGTCTCCTCTATAGGGATCCTTTACTAATGGTTCAATCCTTTAACATCCAAAGATAGGGTTTTGATTATGGTGGTTTATGAAGAAGACGTGGATTATTCGTACGACCTATTGGAGCAGAGTGATATTTGGTTCTCACGAGTTGGCAGCTGGAAGTCCCCTAGATCACATCATCTACCAATTGGTTTTCCAATGGAAGGGGATCAAATTGCTTCGGTTTTCACTTAAAGGAGTGCCCAGGTCAGAAGGGTTTTTGATGCCACAACTAGGCTCATATATTTGTTATACCCACAAGCCTTCGGGTCGGAAACATGTTTGGGATGGCATGTCTCAAAAGCGATTTCTGAAGGTGGGGATCTCCCTTTTGGTGAAAACCTTTGTTTTGCATTGGGATCTACCTCGTCGCCCCCATTTTCTTGTCCTAAGTATGGTGGTGACTTAGGTTCTGATGGCGTAGCAGTAGTTGTCGACCTAGGTTTTTTTGGGTCGCTTCCACCTGAAGAAATTTTTCATGGTGACTCGTCGACTTTCTTTGCCTCTGCAAAGGCCTTTCAAAGTGTATCCGCTTCTTTTGGTAATGTCGTGGGGCATGAAGATTTTGTTGATTCTATTTTAGTCTCCTCAGCACTAAGATTGAGAGAATTATTATGTCAGGAAATGAAAGACAAACTTCCACACTAATCCTTGAATAAGAGAAGAAGAATTTAATCAAGCATGTAAACAAAAAAATAAATCACAAAGTACATCAATATTTGACCTTGGAAACCCTTAATCGAGAAAACCATCATTCCTTTGAACATTCTACTCTATTATTGTCTTATTCAATCTGAATAAAAGGTTACATGTCTAACCTTGGTCCACATGTAAGACACAATCGACATCATACCCTCTTTCCTACGCAAGAACAACCATGTAGCCAATCTATCTTACATATGCATGACCAACAACCTACAATTACACATGAATTAGCCTACATAAGTGCATTCTTTGATTATCACATTAGCCTTTTTGACCTTACAACATGCCTCTTTATATTATTTACAACAGGAAAACCCCTAAATATTGACACCCAAAAATGGTTACATATCCATGCATATCATTGGCTACAAATCCCACAAAACCTAAGATTTTGTTACATTCGACTCTAAGTTGGGTTACCAGTTGACTACGAGTCAATCCTCCATTCAATATCTAGTCAGTCATATCATGCCCACATTTGGACCTCTTTTTGGTTGACTTGTTGTCAATATCTTCGACTTCGACTTTTCCTGGTCGGCTCCCTCGACCTTCAATTTTTTGTCAACCCACCTCAACCTTGACTGTTTTTTATCTACCTCGACCTTCAATTGTCAGTCGAATCACCTCGAATAGAATTTCACTACAAATAATATAACAACCTAACATTCTCCCACTTCTTGTCTTATTTTTTGAAACAAGATATTCCTAAACTTTCATTCAGAGACACAGGAAAACAATTCCCATTTCCTCTCTGCACTAAGAGAAATTCACAACACTCACTGACTTGGTCAACGAGTCTGCTATGTTTTCCAATGCTTCAACTTTCTCCAGTAGCACATTGTTACTTTCCACCATATCTCTCATGAAATGGTATTTTACATCAATGTGCTTAGTCTTTGAATGACAAGTAGGGTTCTTTTCTAGAAATATTGCACTTTGACTATCGCAACTTGCCTTCATAACATTCTTCTCAAACTTAATTCCTGAACACAACCTTTGAAGCTATAGTGCTTCTTTCCTTCCATGAGTGATTTCCATGTATTCAAATTATGTTGTTGACAAGGATATGACTACCTATCACTTACTCATCTAAGTTATTACTCCACTAAAAATCTTGAAGAGATATCTGTTGGTTGACCTTCCTCGGTCCATATCTCCAGCCCATTCATCATCGACAAGGCCATGTACATTTAATTTACCACTATCACCTGCAATTTTTCCTTGGTAGAATATAGAATAGTCCGTCATGCCATAGAAATACCTAAATACTCTCTTCACAGTTGCCCGATGCTGCATTCTAAGTGTCGATATGTACCTTTTCAACAATCCCATTACATGGGAAATGTTTGGTAGAGTGAAAACTATCACATACATTAGAATACTAACAACACTTGCATAGGGAACACATGCCATGTCGTCTATTTGTTCTTGTGTCTTTGGACATTGTTTAGCAGTAATCCTTTCTCCCACTTGAATTGGAACCTTCACCAGCTTGTAATCCTGCATGTTGAATCATTTTAGAACTATTTCAATATACTTTGTTTGATTCAACCAAAGATTTCTAGCGGCTCGATCTCTCTTAATATCAATTCCTAGAATGAAGTTAGTTGCACTGAGATCCTCCATGTCGAACTTGGAGGATAGCTTCTTGCTCACCTCCTTTATTGTGTCCATGTTGTTTCCTATCAACAACATGTCATCAACATACAAAGATACATATATGAAATTTTCACCTTCTTCCTTGGAATATATGCAGTGATCGACTTTGCTTCTCACAAATCCAAAACTATGGATGTATGTGTCAAACTTTTGGTACCACATCCTTAGATATTTATTTAGACCATAAAGGGATGTTTTGAATTTTCACACGAGCTCTCTCTTTCCCTTTACAGAAAATTCTTCAAGTTGTTTCATGTAGATTTCTTCTTCTAGGTCCCCATATAGGAATGTTGTCTTCATATCCATCTATTCTATCTGCATATTGAATATTCCAGGTAGATACATTAGTACTCTAATGGAAGTTATTTTTGCAACAGGGGGAAAAATATCATGAAAGTCAAATCCCTCAAATTGGGAATAACCTTTCTCTACCAGTCGATCTTTGAATTGCTTGACTTGTCCTGCGACAATCATATTCTTCTTGAACACCCACTTGATACCAATGGTATTTCTTCCACTAGGTAAATTGAATAAATCCCATTCCTCATTCTTGTACAAGGATTCCATCTCTTCGACCATGGCATCTTTCTAGAGTTTACCCTCTGCTCAGTCAACTACCTCACCTATTGACTTGGGATCATCGTCGATGAAATTTAGAACAAACGTGAAATGAAAGTTCGACAGACTATACTTCTCAGCTAGTTTTCTTATTATTTTTAACCTCCTTACCACCGGAGTCAGTTGTTCCACCTATTCCTGAAATTCAATCAACTCATCTGAATCATCTTCTTCGTTCCTTAGTTCAAACTGCACCATATGAGGATTATTCTTAGTCTGAACAACTTCCTTAGGCTCATACTTACCTCCAACTTTTCTAAGGACCACATATCGACTGTACACTATTCTCCTTGATGAAGGATCTAAGACCTTATATCCTTCCATTCCTTCTTTATATCCAATAAAAATACATTTGACTTCCTTCTTGTCCATCTTGCTCCTCTTTTCCTTGGGAATATGCACAAATCCATCACATCCAAATACTTTGAGATGTTCCAACAAAGGATTCTTACTATACCATACCTTATTTGGAGTCATGTCGACTAGCGCAAACAAATGAGACTTATTCATCAGATATCTTGTAGTCTCAACTACCTTCACCCAGAATTCTTGTGCAATCATAACACCACAAAGCATGCTCCTTTCCTTATCCATAAATGTTTTGTTCATTCTCTGGACAAATCCATTTTGTTGTGGGGTATATGGTTGTTATTTTGTCATGGTATGCCACACTACTTATAGAACCGTTCAAATTATTTTCCACATAATTCACCACCATCTTCAGTGCTCAACACTTTAATCCTCTTCTCTGTCTAGTTTTCCATAAGATATTTAAACTCCTTAAATCTACCGAAAACCTTTGATTTCTTCCTCAAGAAATATATCCATATCTTTCTAGAGAAATAATCTATCAAGGATACATAATACAAGGATCCACCAAGTGAAGGAACTGTAACTGGTCCAAACACATCACTATGCATGAGTTCTAGAATCCCATTTTCCCTTGTTGGTTCAGATGGGAACCACACCCAACTTTATTTTTCATATATGCAATGTTCACAAAAGTTGACTTCCAACCCACATTCAAGAAAACCTTCAACCATACCTTTGATTTGTATAGATTGAAGTCTTTTTTCTCCGATGTGTCCCATCCTCTCGTGCCATAACCTGGCCAGGTCGATTTGATCATGTCTTGTCGACTTGGTTTGAACCAACTTGGATTGAGTTGAGTCGAAAGTGAGTCATTTCAAGTCACAATTGATTCGATTTCATGAGCAATGATGCTATTTCATCCAATCAAGTCAACATTCCCTAACAACTTATAAATGGTACCAATCTGAACTCCTTTCATTAACACCATCAAACCTATGAAAATTTTGCACGAATCCTTCTAAAATAAAGTATGCACACCTGCATCAGTCATCTTGATGACAGATATCAGGCTTCTTGCCAAATTTTGAATGTGTAGCATACTTGGAAGGGTTATTTTCCTTCCATTCTGCAGTGTCATTCAAACTCTTCACCATCCGACAATTATGGTTGTCAAGTCATCCCCCAAGAACATATCACCCCCATCATATCGTTCATATTCACATAATCATTCTTTATGTGGTGTCATATGATAGAATTCTCCCAGTTTATTCAACCAAACATCTTGATCTGACTATATATTGGTCGATGCAAGGTACAAATCACCTCCCTTGTCTGATGTCATCTTTCTCTTAGTCGACTACTTCTCGTTAGGTCCAACACTGAGATTTGTTTCCTTTAAATTGAAATCCTTTTTGTAATGCCCAACTTAGCCACATTTCTAGCATCTTCGTATTGACTGAAATAGGGATTTATATCTACCCTTTGACTTGAACTTTCTATTGGAGAATCTTCCTTTATCTCTATCTACCAGTCAAACTCTCACTACTAGACAATATTTGGTCAATCATTCCATGTTATTCCTTCTCATTTATTCCAACAACAAAGAAACAACCACATCCTCTAGCGTTGGTGTTGTTGTATTACTCCCAATAGCCACAGCTAGTCTATCCCAGGAGTCTAGAAACAAACATAACAGATTGATACACTTCTACTCATCAGTGATCTTAATATCCACAGACGATAACTGAATTGAAACGATATTAAACGCATTTAAATTCTCAACCACTGAACTTCCATCACTCATCCTCAAAAGATAAATTTCTTTATGAGAAACAACTTATTTACCAGGAATTTTGACTGGTATAAGCTTCCCAGCTTCTCCCATAGTTTCTTGGAAAAATATTCACTCGAGACATTCAACAACAGTAAATCTACAAGACAAAGTTGAATCGTACTTATTTCTCTTCTTTCAAGTTTATCCCATTCTTCCATTGACATGCTTATTGGTTGGGTATTTAGACAGATAATTGTCCATTATTCTTGATCCTTAAGAAGATATTCCATGTTAAGCTTCCAAATCTGAAAATTCTTGCCATTGAATTTTTCTATCTCTATTATGGAACTTCTCACCATTCTTTACCATGATATTTGACACAATTTATGACTTACGACTCTTATTGTACCCAGGGTTTGGTTCTCATATTTAAGATTGGCAAATCAAGATCCGATATAATTTCCAAAGCATAGCACCACTATGATCACTCACCTGTCAAGGAAAACCTAAGATCTAATACCACATGTCAGAAAATGAAAGCACACTTCCACACTAATCCTAGCAGAAGAGAATTATAATTTAATCAAGAATGTAGATGAAACAAGAAATCACATAGTACACCGATATTTTACCTTGGGAACCTTTAACTGAGAAAACCAACATTCCATTGAGCATTTTTCTCTCTTGTTTTCTTATTCAATCTGAATAAAAGCTTACATGTCTAACCTTGGTCCAAACGTAAGATAAAATCAACATCATACCCTCTTTCTTGTGCAAGAACAACCCTATAACTAATCTGGCTTACATATGCATGACCAACAACCTATAATTACACATGCATTAACCTACATAAGTGCATTCTATGATTACAAAATTATCCATTATAACCTTACAAAATGCCTCTTTATATAATTTACAATAGGAAAAACCCTAAATATTGGCGCCCAAAAATAGTTATAGATCCATGCATATCATTGGCTACAAATCCCACAAAACTTGAGATTATGTTATAGTCGAATTGAATTTAGGTTACAAGTATACTACCATTTGGTCTCTAGTAGGTTGTCTCACACCCACACTTCAACATCTTGTCAGTTGACTTTTCATCGATATCTTCGAATTTGACTTCGACTTTACCCGGTTGACTCCCTCTAACTTTGACTTGTTGTTGATCCACCTAGACCTTGACAATTGTCAATCCACCTCAAACTTCAATCGTCAGTTGATTCACCTTGACTATACTTTCACTACAAATAATATAAAAACCCAAATTAGGAGTCTAGTGACTATATCTATCTACAATTTCTCCTATAAGACTTTTGGAACTGAAAGGAAGAAGATCCTCATCCTCTTCGCATTCATCCTCAAGCTAAAAGAAAAATAATTATGTCAAAAATAAGGGCGAAGAAAGAATTGCTCTCGAGGTGGATATTTCGGTACAATAGGTTGTGGGTATGGCATAGACAATGTTGGTGGGTGTGGATCGTGGTCATCATTTCAACACCAAATTGCTAAAATATTGGGCATACTAATCTTGGACTGTAGATATTGGGAAATCTCCTTCGATTCAAACCGTAAGTCTGGGTGGTTCCTTTTACTTCTACTTCTACTTTAACATGAATTCTATCATAACATTTATCATATCTACTATTATCATATCATATTATCCATTCAATAACATTCATTCCGTATGATTATTCTAGTGCACGCTATCAATAATCTCTAACATATGTATTCATATATCCATTCCTTCATCATTAAGCGTATAAAATCAACACAATACACATAGAGACACCATTTTTATCGTGGTTCACCCCCCTGGGCCACGTCCACAAAGATCTTATTATTATTATTATTCTTCAAAAAAAGTGTCTCGCGTTGCGTACATTACATCATTTTTTCAGTATTGTTGAGGCTGACCAATATCACACCAAGATCTATATCTTGAAACTTAACCCTCAATTACATCTCAACACTGACTCCATTCGAGCTCCACAACTCTCAACAAAACAAATACTTCCACTCAAGACTCAAAATCTCTCCAAAAGTAGGCTCTTCACACATAATCTCTAACATAAGATCTCATCAATGACACATGATTTCTCTCCCAATTCTATTTACCTCATACATCCTCTATTTATACAAAAAGGTGGGTAAAAATCCTTACATCATGACTCAAAACCATAATTCTAAGTCGACTCCACTTTTCCACTTTATAACTATATTTTGTGCGGTTGGTCTTCGATCCAACCCTTCCTTGCGTTGGCTTTGCGTTGATCTTCCTTCTTTCCTAGCATGCTGCTTCCTTTTTCCCTTATGTCACACATATTTCCATTCTTTCCTAGTGAGCACTGCTTCCTTGGTCCCTTCTACCTCATTTACTACGTTGAACCCCCAAAATTTCC
>CBVK0102014878.1:0-18412 GCA_900067695.1 Picea abies
AACTATGGGATGTGACTTCTCACACCCACCCTCTTACAAGAATTCAATGATTGGGTTCTAGAAAAATCATCAGAAAAAATAGAAGGTTCAAAGTAAGGATAATTTAGAAAGATGGTTTCAATTTAATAGACATGGGTAAACTCTCCCCCTCATGCCCCTTCCCTCTCTTGTGGATATTAAGCCCCCAAATATTTGTTTGCATCCATCTATAGATGGAAATACATTTTATTTATTATATTCAATATACATCATTTACATATTACATCGCTTGGCCCCCGGCCATACATTGTTTTTACAATACACATTTCTAATTTGGGGGATTAAAAATGGGGATGTTACAAGTAGGACCATATTTTCTTTACATCCCAAAACAGTTCGAGCCCAATCTGACTCGACCCTCAATACCAACCCTCCATGCTAGGTGAACCCCTATTAATATGAAGGCTTGTACTAAAGATTTATGTTGTACTAAAACATTTTTAGTGCACTTCCTTGAGCTTCTAATCTAATCTATGAAAGTCTTGATTTAGATATACTTATGTCCAATGATTTCCTCCATAGGCCATTGGAAATCATTACCTACCACAGGTTTTTTCTTGCCATAGAAACACCAAAAAGGTGGATATTTTTCAAACCCCAAGCTCCTAATCCTTTCGGACATGTAATAGATTTCCATTTTAACTATGGAATTTTTTATTTTGCATGCCTCCTAAGCCAAAGAAAATTAAAATAAATTGTCCTTATCTTTCAAGGAACCCTTTAGGAATGTAAGCCATAGAATGCCAAAATATAGGAATAGCCTCCAAAATAGATTAACTAAGGTCAATCGCATAGCTATTGAAAGACATCTATTGCTTCATATATTAATATGTGTCTCCACCTTTTCTATCAACCACCCCCATCCTTCTTTCCATACCCATTTGGCGTGAGTAAGAAACCCAAATATGTTAACCTTCCTGAAATCTAATTGTTTAAAGGGAAACATCCTTTCCTCCTTCATTCCATGAAAACATATGATTGATTTCTAAATATTTAATTTCATACCTATGGCTATGCCATAAATGTATAAAATATACAATAACAGTCTAGACTCCCTACCATTTCCATTTGAAAACAACAACACATCATCCATGAACTAAAAATGTGTTAGGTTGTTGGGACTACTTATCTTGAGGGCCTATAATAAGCCCTATTATTTTAGCATCCATGATGGTTCTTATCAATCCTTCAATTATTGTTAATAAGAGCAAGGGGAATAAAGGACATCCCTTCTTGAAGCCTCTAGAAGGCTTGAAAAAACTGGAATTTGAACCATTTATAAGAGTAGCTAATGAAATATATGATATACAACCTAGTATCCATGAAACAACAAGATAATTGAAGCCCACGTGCAAGAGAATTGATCTCAAGTATAACCAACTCATTATGTTATAGTCCTTGGATAAATCCAATTTTAGGACCATGGATGGAAGTTCTTTTGTCTTGAAGGAGTGCATCTCCTCTTGAGCTACTCCAATAACATCAAAAATATGCCTTGCAACCAAAAATCCAAATTGCTCTTGTGAAATATATCTAAAGAAGATCTTGTTTATTCTTATTGCTAAGATATTGGATATGATTTTGTACACATTATTGCATAAGGAGATAGGCATAAAATAATCAAATTATATTGGCTTATCTTTCTTTGGAATCAATGCTAGGAATGTAGAGTTGAAAGCACCCAAAACTTTTCCTAATACCTTGACTTCCTCAATTACTCTCATCACGTCTTCTTCCACCAAATCATAAAAACTTATAAAGAACTCAACAGATCACCCATTGAATCCTGAGGTATTTCCTTTTTGAAAGAAGCTAATACACTTTTTAGCTCTTCCTTAGGTATCTCTTCCACCATCATATTATCATCTTCCTCCAAGACAAATCTTGGAAAATTGGAGGTCAATTTCAAAATATCTACAATGTTTTCCCTATCTGACTCTTTATATATGGTTTGAAAGTGAGAAATGCCTAAAGATTCTAACTCTGGGAAAGAGTTGATTGTATGTTGCAAACCATCTTTCATTTCCCAAATGGTGTTTACTCTTTTTCAATGCTTAGAAAAATTATTAAAAAATTAGTGTTCTCATCCCCGTTTTCTAGCCATACATGCTTGCTCTTGATTCTCAACTTTTCTTTGCACCATTCCAAGAGTCTTCTCTTCTTTTATTCCAAGTTATACAGCTTTATCGTGTCCTCTTCATAAAAAAATCCTTCCTCTTTATTCTCATAGATATCCCTTATCCCTTATTCCATTGATACAAGGTCCCTATCCTTTTCCTTCATCTTATTTGCAACCCAACCATAATTGTTTTAACTTTTCTTAAAGATGTCATGAATTGAAAACTAGAAATCTCCCTTAAGAATCCATCATAGGGAACACATTCATTTTTAACAAGTTCTAAAATTCATCCTCTTCTAACCATTAAGAATTAAACTTAAAGGGAATACTAGGTTTGTTTCCTTGATTCTCTAGCTAAATGATGATTGGAAGATAGTTTAAATGTCCACCTGAAGCCACTCGGGTCCTAATTCTATCAGGCTCATTTAACAACTTTTCTAAGATCATAAACTAGTCTAGTCTCTTTGAGACCCTTGCCTCTCCACTTATGTTATTCCTCCAAGTAGGTTGGAGCTTGATAGGTTCTAAATCAACTAGAACCACTTCCTCTATTTCATGCTTGGAAAAATTATACCAAACCATTGACCCTTGTTGAAACTCCTCACACTTATGCCCTTCCCATAGTGAAATTAATATCTCCACCAACTATGACCCTATCCTCATTTAAAAATTCACGTGCAAATAAAACATTACAGAGCTATTATCTCCCTTCATATGGACCATAATAATAAAATACATATATCCTTTGCCCCAAATCATTAAAGAAAAACTTTGTCCTTCCCAAAATAGAAACAATTGTTAACATAAGGGAACAGCTTTCCTTTAACTCATGAGAATTCCCCTAGAGTTATTTAAGGCATCTAAAGGTAAGAAATTCCAATCCCTAAGAATTTTTCTTATACTTTCCAATATCTCCTTTCCCTCGTCGATAGTTTCTTGAACAAGGAAAACATCCATCTTATATACCTCCACCAACCTTTCCAAGGATGGTCTTTTAGAGGATTGTTGAGACCGCTTGAGTTAAAGGATAAGATTATGATTTTAGGGGTATGGTGGGGTTTTCTCCTACTCTAAGGACCCCTTTAACGAACATTTATTTGGATTTTTGAATCTCAATCAAGGTTTTTCCCCAAGCATGGTGTCACCATGGTGTAAAAGGATTTCCTATGAACATAGACAAGTTCAGGGTCCTTAGTTGGGTCCATTCCCAACCCTCTTACATCACCCTTATACCTGCCTTTTTTTTCCTTTTCCTTGGTATTAGGGAGTACCTATTAGCTCTATCAACTTCTAAATCATCCCCCAAAATTGAAGTTCAGAAAAATTTCTCTTTATAGAAAGAAGCTTTGAAATCACCTTTTGAGGAAAAATTAGGGCTTGAATTTTCCTTCTCTACATCAAATTTAGAAATCTCCATACCCACCCTAATTGAAACCCTATAACTCTCGAAAGCCTTATGACCCTTTTGAGTTTTCTTTGGGATTTCATCAGGAGAAGGCCAAACCCCTTTATTCCCTCGGTCCAAATTTAAATTAACCTCTTCTAAAACCAAATTCAAGCTTTAATTTTGGATTTTTGACTTATCATAATCACATAGGGCCTAACCATGCTCCTCCATATGTGATTTTGGAAGACTTGTAGCCCCATCCAAATCTATCTTAGCATATTTTATTGAATTTGATTATGAATCCTTTTTCTCCTAGGAGATGTCCAAGATCTATGAAACCTTTACAGGGTTACTCCCATCACCAATAGGGTTGGGATAAGGCTTTTCAGGAGTAGTCACCACGCCCTCTACCTTATACTAGCTTAAAGCCCCTTCCTTTGCCATGGTTGAGCCTACATACAATACTAGCTTAAAGCCCCTTCCTTTGCCATGGTTGAGCCTACATACTTTTTCCTCTGAACGCTCTTGGTAAAAGGATACAAACCTTCACAATGTGACCATAGAAATGATAACATAAGCATCTAAAAAGTGTTTTGTTGTATTCCAAAGTTTGAGAATGAACTATCTCCCTTTCCACTATATCCATACTTTCTAGCAAGCCCTTGCATAAGTCCATTTGAACCATGACCTTTACCACTATCTAGTTAACTCTAGTTTTGAAGGCAAGGTCTATATCCAAAATTTTCCCATGTGGTTTCATGTCTCTCTCAAATCCTTCTTAGACTACATTTCCATCAACGACCCAGACAACTTTACCCATATTGGAGTACCCTTTGCAGCCTCAAAAAATGGATCAAAATGTATAATCTAGGTCTTTAGCGATACATAAGAAGAGTCCCAATACCATTTTCCATCTAGGATATTTCTTGTTCCTTCCTCCTATTGAAAGATTAATCCAATCAACCCTTAGGATAAAAGGTGAAAAATAGGACCATAGATCAAAATTTGAACCCGTTACCTTTGAATCCAATCATATAAGTATTTCTTCACTATGATCCTTCCAAAAAAAATTCCAATAAGGGATTTTACGACATACTGTAAAGCTTATTCGACATGAATTTCAACCCTAATAACCATTCTCACCCTTTGTCTTCTTTGCTTAATAACCTTTTTTCCCTCTTATCCCTTGCTTTCCTTGGCTCCCTCTGATCCTTAGTTTCAAATATCATAGCCCCACTCATGGCTTCCCATTCTAAACATTTCCCAATGAATCCTAAACTAGACCCCTCACCTATTATAGCATTCTGAAAAGATTTGGGACTGGGAAGCTTCTAATACCCCCCTTTGTGATGGAATGAATGTTGATTGTAGACCTAAATAATGACCTCTGATTGACCTAGATTAAGTCATATGAATCGAGATCAATAGAGTTATGATGATCTTCGTTGACCAACAAGCCTTGAGATCTAGCTATTAATTCAGTGCCATGTCACTTGAACATGTACCGTCACCATTTGTATCATTGTCAGCTCTAGATATGAGAGTACTGCAACTTTTATGGGCATTTTTAGGGCGTTTTTAGGGACCTGCATGGATTGAAAACAATTATACCCTACCCACTTTACAACATAATGTAAAGTCGCATTCCTTAGATCATAGACCCCTTAGGGTCTGAAACATTATTATTTAGGAAAAGGACTTTCCCTCTTTCAAATGAAGACATAAAAAATTATTTTCCTTCATACAAATCCTCTATATAATTGACAAGTTATTTGGTTTCTTCAACATCCATCCTCTACAATCCCTCCTACCTCTCCCATACATATATATTCTCACCATCAAAATTCCATAGAGTTAACTTGGCTCACTTAATGCGAATCAATCTACATGGAATGGGAATGGTTTCCTATCAACCAATATCTATGGTTTCCATCTCTCTTCTCATTTTTATCATCTTCTCTTCTTCAACTCTCCTTGGTCACTTACAAGTTTGAACAAGAATGGTTGTGATTATAGCATGAGAAAACATGAACAAATGGAAAGGAATTGTTTAAGTGATGAATATAATGAAACAATAGGAATGATAAATTCTCATTGCATGAAGAAAGTGCATGGGAAAAGAGATGTTTGAAATTGTTGTGAGGTTCAAACTCCTATGGGGATGTATTCTCTTACACTCATCCATACTTGTACTCAACCCCCATGTCCTCATAACTAAAGAAGGTGGACTTTCCCACCAACCACCACTTGCATTCAAGGATTGGTGGTTGGGATTTATAATGAGGCACATCCTAAAAGATGAAGGTTGGGAGACTTATGTAACTTAGGATCATTTTTCATCCCCTTAGGACCCCTCTCCTCTTCCCCTCTAGGGGACTCATAGACCCTCTCGTGCTCTTCGCAACCAACCTTGGACCTCTATATTAATTTTCAAAACAATATTTACATATCTTGAGAATGCCATGGAAATTTTAACTCATGGTATATAGAAAACATATTTATCAAAAATGCATGCTTAAAGATTCATTAGTTGGGCCTTGGCCTTGAGCTCTATGCTAGGAATTTGCACAAGATATTTACATCATTACACTTGGAGCCATTTATATAACTTGACTCTCATCTTTATATCAACTTATTTACATTTTGTTCTAAAACATCCAAAGGATAAAAATTGGGATATTACATCCCCCCCCCCTGGAATTGCATCGTCCTTGGTACACTTTGAGATCAGGAAAAAATGGATAGGAATATTTCATGGAATCCTCTAGATCCGCCTCATCGGGATAAAAGTGCTTCTATTGCAACTTTACCTATCTAATGGCTTGGTTCTAGAGCAATGCCACTTTTTTGTCGAGGATGCACAAGGGATTTGCTTAATAATCTCCCTTTGGTTCTGCTTGGATCATAACCCAATCAATCATGTGATTAGGATCACATACATATTTATTAAGAAAATAAACAAGGAGAACATCGTGAGATTTAATGTTAGTAGGAAATGCAAGTCTATATGCAACTAGCCCTATCATATTTCTCAAATGGCCCAAAATATCTAGATATCAGCTTGGCACAACTTCTAAGCTTCAAGCAACTCTTCCTTGATTTCACTCTAAGGTAAACATGATCTCCAAATTTGAATTCCCTATGCGCCCTACTCTTGTCTACATAACTTGTTTGCCTGACTTGTGTTTCCTTCATATTTTTCCTAATTCTAGCAACCTCTTGTTCCATTTCCTTGAGCATTTATGGCCCAAGTACCATATTTTTCACTAGATGATCCTAGCCAATTAGAGTACTACATCCCCTTCCATACAAAGCCTCAAGAAAACTAATTTTTAATAATGTTTGATGTACATTGTTATATGCAATTAACTCCACAAGGTGTAGATAATCCTCCCACTTAGATGGTTTATCCATCACACTCCATCACATACATATGAATCCCAACTTCAAGCACTTGATCTACTCGTTCAGTCAACCCGTCTATTTTTAGATGGTAAGCAGTATTGAAAATCAACTTGGTGTCCAAGCCTTCAAAAAATACCTTTCCAAATATTCAAAGTAAACTTCAATTTCCTATTTAACTCCATTACAGTAGGCATCCCATGGAACCTGGAAACTTCTCTCATGAAAATGTTCACAATATTTTCCACCTTATGAGTGGAATTTATATTAACAAAAAGAGCAACCTTGCTCAAATTATCTACGATAACCATGATGATGTCAAGTTGCTTCATTGTCTTTGGTAGTCTTGTAATAAATTCCATTGTTATTACCTCCCATTTACATTCCATAATTGGCAAGGGTTGTAGCAATCCTACTAGATGTTGATGTTCATCCTCGACCTATTGACATTCCATACATCTTGCAATGTATTCTGCAACATCGTTTTTCTTTCTAGGCCAAAAATATTTCTTATTTGTTGTAGAAATCATTTTTTGGTAGCTTGGATGTCCAAAATATGGTTTCTTATGGATTTCATCCATGATGATTGCTCTTAACTCTGCTAAGTTAGGAATATAAATTGTGTTCTTACAAGTAAGAATCCCATCATCACTCAACTGATGGTATTCATACTTCTAGTCTAATTTCTCTTGTTGTAGTCCACTTCTCACT
Organism: Picea abies; assembly: GCA_900067695.1. Taxonomy (NCBI): domain Eukaryota; kingdom Viridiplantae; phylum Streptophyta; class Pinopsida; order Pinales; family Pinaceae; genus Picea; species Picea abies. The sequence continues at coordinate 7,659 of CBVK0102014878.1, forward strand.
TGGACATAATGTTCATGGATAGTAAGGGTCTCTATTACTCTTTTCCTCAAATATGATTTGTAAATTCTAATAGCTACCACATGCATTTTCCTACTGAGTGCATGTACAACTTTGTTTTATTTCCCTTTTATGTGCTTGATCTCAAAATCAAACTCACAAAGAATTTCAACCATATTGCTTGCCTAGAATTCAAGTATGGTTGGTTAAATAGATATTTTAATTTGTTATGGTCTATTGTTAGCATGAACTTCATGGCCATCATTTAGTATCACCATGTTTTCAATGCATGTATTACAACACAAGTTCATGTCATGTGTTACATATTTTTTCTCGTGTTCCTTTCGTTTTTAGGGCTCGTAACACACCATGTGGTTCTCTTGCATAAAAACTCCAATTAGTCATTCTTTACATGCATATGTGCATACAATAAAGTCCTTATCTAGATTGGAAATTTTTAGAATTGGTGCACTAGAGAAGAGATTTTTCAGCTGCTAGTTGAAACTTGCCTCACATTCTTGGAACCATTTGAACTTCTTACCTTTCTTCTAGAAATAAGCAATTTGGTGTGCAATCCTGAAGAATCCCTCAATGAATCTTCGATAATAACCAGCAAGACCCATGAAAGACCTTACAACCATCAAATTCCTTGGAGTGCGCCAATTTACTATGACCTCAATCTTTTGCATATCCACGTATATTCCTTCCTCTAAAACAATTTGACCCAAATAATGAATTTTCTTTGATAGAAGTCACATTTGTTGAGTTTTGCGTACAACTTGTGTTCTCTCAACACTTGCAAAACCATTCACAATTGTTCCTCATGCTCTTCTTCAAATTTTGAAGATTAGTGTATCATCTAGGAAAACAATTGCAAACTTTCCCAAGTAAATATAAATATACTTGGTCCATTTGTAAGACTAAATGGCATCACTACACTTTTGTGATGTATGTACCTTCTTCTGAAAGTTGTCTTGTGTATGTCTTCTCTCTTAATTTTGACTTGATGATATCCTGACCTCAAATCAATTTTCCAAAATACTTTTCCCCACTCATTTGATCAAATAAATCATCAATCTAGGGTAATGGATACTTGTTCTTCATTGTAACTTTATTCAGTTGTATGTAACCAATACATTGTTGAATTATTCCATCTTTATTTTTTACAAACAAAACGAGTGCTTCTCATGGGGACACACATGGATAAAAGTATTATTTCTCTAGCAATTATTGCAATTGCATTTTCAGATGCATTAGCTTTGGGGTAATCATGCTATAAGGAGCCTTAGATATTGGTGCAACTCTAGGCACAAGGTCGATTGAAAAATCAATATTTCTCTTTGGAGGTAGACCTAATACCTCATCAAGGAATACATCTTTGAATTCTTGAAATACCAGGTAGTCTTCAAGTTTTGGATCATTGTCCTCTACTAGTTCCAAAACATGGGTTACATACAATTGACATCCTTTTCTAAAGCACTTATTCAACTACAAGGCTAAAATTTGTCTTATAGAAATTATGTTCGAAAGACGTCTTATTATCCTTGAGTTTTGATCTTCATATATGCAATCGAATGTTTTATTATAGAAATCAAGTTAACTTGATGTGCTTTGACCTAGTTTATACCAATAAGGAGATCATAAGAACAAAGTGATAAAATGTTGAAATCTTCCCATATCGAGAGTCCATTTATCTCTAGTGGACATCTCTCCTCCATTTCACTAACGTTTCTCTTGGGTCCAATGGCTAAGAAAACTAGCCATGACTTATTATGCTTACACTTCTTAAGAGCACACAATCTGACAACTTGAGGAGTAACATGATTGTGACTAGATCCTAGATAAATCAAAATGGACAAGGATTGGTTAGTAACATTACTTTCAACTTTGACTATTGTTGATTGGTGATCTTCTTAGCAGTGTTTCAATGTTGATAGATCCTAGGAATAATCATTACTTCTTCATCAAAAATTGTAACCTCTTGGATGTTATGAACATTCATGGTGTTCTCCTTTTGATGTGGATTTTTTTTAGCAAATGATCCTTTCCACACCCCTGACATTAAACATGATCTCTTGCCCTATTTTCCACTAACTCAAAATTGGTTGAGCTCTACTCTATGTTGGTTGATCCTACTAATTTTTATAATGGGAAGGCTTGAACCCTTTCTTTCTTTGGTCAAGCTTCTCCTCGTTCTTGTCCTTCCATGACTTATGGACCTTTGGTTTGTTTTTACTCTACTCATAATAATTCTTATCCTTTCTAATGGCCTCAACTAGAGTTTGAGGTTCATTAAACTCAATTCGATCACTATAGGATTGGGACAATCCACTTAGGAGACATCGGATTTTTACCTTCTCATCTCTGATGTACTTGAAATGTCTTAGTAGCTCTAAGAATTTATTCACACATTCATCTAAATTCAACTATGCCAACTTTAACTCATGAAAATCAGAGAGATACTTCCGCTAAAAGTACTTCTAGACAATCTTTCTCTGATTGATTTTATTGACCTGTTTGAGACCTCACCATCAAAACTAAGTATTTTTGTTTTTAGACCTCTCCTTATAGATATCTCTAGAAGGCCTATTTCACATTTGCCTATAGAAGATGATCTCAAACTACTCAATGAATCTTTGAAGGTTGATGATTCATGATTAGAGGACTATAATGGTGCATATGTCCCATCATTGGAGGTCTTTCTTTTGGTTCTACGAGACCTCTTGCTAGAATGGCTCTAGAAACCATCCTTTATCTTACCAACATTGTTTGAATTATGTCCATGATGCATTTTCCTTTGTATCTCTATCAAAATTTTCAACATGGTAGAATTCAACTATTTTTTCTCTTCTTGAGCCTTGATCAAGCTCTCATTATATGCCCTATAGCTTTGAAGCTCGACCCTTAATATTCTCATGTTCTTTGTAATAATTGGAGTCTATTGGTTTCTTCATACATTTGGCTTATTGTCTACATTTCTAGCGTATAGGTTTGCACCCATGATGTCTACTTCAAGGTCATGTGGATTTTGTGCATCTTCCATGATGACAATCTGTTTATTCCAAAAAGACTAAAAAAAATTTCCACTATGTCACTCTGCTATAAAAAAAACTATGTACAACAACTGCATATTAGCTTATCAATGACATCAAAATATCATTATAACATTTAAGTTCATTTATGAGTTTATGCCCACATTGGCTCAATGTTGTAACTAGCTCTTGACACACTTTGTCATTTACATTTCTTGCCCATAACAGCCCTAGTGTTGTAACATGAGCTATGATACCACTTTGGCACATACCCATTCCCCTTGGTAGCCTTATTGAGGGAGAGGAGCACCTCGTTTGCCTCTTACAATGAACTTAATCCTTCAACATTTATGAATTTTTTTCATTCAAAAACATACTCTGTTGCATGGGTCAAAAGACCACACACAACCATCTCTTAAGGATACATCGAACTATTTAAATGTCCTTACCTTGGTTCATTCAAAAGAAACATTCATACTCATCAAGCCTATTCAAATGAACCAATCGAGATCAATCCAAAGATCATCCCTATTCTTACCCTTCGAAAGAAACACACACACCTAGGTCATCGATCCCCTTTCGAATAACCCATTAGGACTATTCAAAAGATCACATCATAACCCAATTCATAAGCAAAGGCTATCAAGTCTAACCCATCGGGCCTATTCAAAAGATGTACTTGATTGAAATAAAATAACTCATTGGGTACTTTCGAAGGCTCCTAATAGTCCATCAAACCAATTCGATAGAAAATATTTTCAATGCTCAATTCAAAAGAGCATATTTTGAATGCCCCCAATAGGCCATCAGACTAATTCAAAAGAATAACTTTTGATTGGCCTTGATAGGCCATCGAGACAATTCGAAAAATGCCCCAATTTCAAGTCAAGGCCTTTAACCTATTTGTAGTACTTAACCGAAAAGAAAAAAAGAGAAAAGAGCCATCAACCCTCTTTGAAGGCATACTTTGAAATCATTCTAGAAATAGGCAAGGGATAGAACAACCATCTTTCAAAGTTAATACTTTGAACTCTTAATAAAAAACAACATTAACATGACTTCAAAGTAACACAAAAAGGACTCTTAGACCCATTCAAAGAATACTTTGAATTTAATCATAAATGGACCCATAGGTCCCCAAAGCATCTTGCACCCATGATGGTATTTTGCATGTGGCCATGCCATCATGCATGAGTAAATTGAACTAAACATGGCCATTTCCACTTAGGTTTGAATGCATGCAATACAAGAATTCAAGCTAAAGAATCTAAGGAAATTTCAAAATCCACATGAACATGTATCTATGGAACATCATACATTCATGAATTCCATTTCAATTCATTCATAAGCAAAATACAACTTAACAACATAATTGTAAACATGAATTCAAACACAAAGATGGAAAACTTATCTTTTGAACAAGTTGGTCCAAGGAAAATATATGTTGGCGAGAAATTTTCCACCCAACCATAGGCAATCCACTATGAATGTCACCTCGAAGCTAGGGTATGATGTGACCATGGTAAAGAAACCATGCCTGGACAGTCAAGTCAATCACCCAACCCAATTTCTCTCATGCCCAGTGAAGCATTTCACCACAAAACGCACCAGGAAACCATCCTGCCAACCCAACCATGGCACTCCATTCCATTTTGCCACACAATAAGGAAGATATTTATCTTCTTTGGTCAACACTCCCTCGTTAATCTTCTTCTCTTCCTTGCTCTTTAGTGTGTACAAATAGAGTCCAATCTATTTTCTAGATTTGAGAAAACCCCACAAAGTTTATCTTGCCTCTAGAGCACTTAATGAGAAACAATCTACAATGAATGGGAATGGTTTCCTATCAACCCAACCTCTATGTCCTCTGTAATCTTCCATCTCTCTTCTCAATTTTTCCATATTTTCTTCTTATGTTCTCCTTGTTCACTTATAGGTTCAAATGAGAATGGTCATGAGTGTAGAATGGAAAAGCATGAGTGAATGGAATGGAATGGTTGAAGTCATGAATAGAATGAGCCAATAGGAATGTTTAATTCTCATTGCAAGAAGAAAGTGGATGGGAAAGAGATGGTTCAAATTCCCACGAGGTTCAAATTCCTATGGGGATAGAGTCTATTACACTCCTCCAAACTTGTACTCAACCCCCATGTCTTATAACTAGGGAAGTCAATTGTGTGCCCTTGTAGAGTTGGGATAAGCTTGTCAACAAGCTTTGGAATTGCCATGGATGGTGGTGAACTTCCCCACTAACTTCCACCTACATTCAATTATTGGTAGTTGGGGTTTTTCAATGAGGCACATGGTGAAAAGATGAAAGTTATGAAACTTAATAACTTCGGATTATCTGTCATCTCCTTGGATGCCCCTTTCATCTTTCCCTTTAGTGGACTCATAGCCCCTCTTGTGCTCTTCACAACTACCCTTGGACCTTTAAATTTAATTATTAAAATAATATTTACATATATTAAGAATACCATGGAAATTCTACCGCATGGTATATAAAACCATATTTATAAAAAAATGCATGCCTAGACATTTAGTAGTTAGCCCTTGAGCTTGAGCTATGCATTAGGGATTTGTATAATATATTTACATAATTTTCATAGGGGGTCATTTATACAACTTGACTCCTATCATTATATCCACTTATTTACAATTAGATCCAACTTAACATCCAAAGGGTCAAAACCAAGATATTACAAGAAGGGTGAGACCTTGACAAACTACCAAAGCCTTCGTTTCATTGTTAGTCAATGTCCCTAGTCCCAAAGTAGCTCTAGTTCCATATGTCCTCTGAGGTTATATATGAGGCTATATAAACCCCATTTCCATGTGTATGTCACCCCTAATTACATGTTGTGCTATTAATGTAATGCATGGAGTGTTGTTTTACTTTTTTTTCTTAGAGTTGAAAGTTTGACCTTCCTAAAGTTTGTTCTACGTCTTCTAGGGCTATCATAGATGACCTATCAAGACTCAACAACCACTTGAGGGACCCATTACATTTATACTATTCCAACTTGGGANNCATTACATTTATACTATTCCAACTTGGGACCCATCACCATGCAACAATTAGTGGACCAAATTGCTTATGATAACATGAAAGTTGTCACGGGGCGTTGAGTAGACTTTACCCCATGATTTCATGGAAACCTATAGTTCAAAGGAGGTATAATTAACTAGCTAAGCTCCTAGTGAAACCCCTTAATGCATGGATTTTTACATGAAAAGGATATAATGCAAGTATATTAACTCAAACCATTACATATGATAAGAACAATATATAATAAAGACCACTAAGTATATTACAATAGAATCCAATAATTAAGTAAAATATAATAAACACTCACATTAACAATTTTAATGTTCTCAAAATACAACTCATCCATTATCACAAGAGCAATGTGATGAAACTTAAAATTTGGTAAATTTTCCATGTCACTCTGACACCACAAGCTCATGTCCACATTAGGAGTTTGTCAATGACACTTATAACCCATTTATGACCCCAATTTTCAAAGTTCATCGTATTACTAAATCTTCAGTCATTTTCAAAAAGTTTCTCATATTTTTTATGCTTTAATAAATCCAAGATAAGAGAAAAGTCAAGTTCATGAGATGATCCTCTATATTTTATAGGCTATCATGTTAACAATGTATTTCATGCATAGCAATTGTAATATAGAGATAACCCATGAGTGTGTGGTCTAGCGACAAGCAATGAAGTGATTGGGCTTGCATTAATGTGTAGGTTTGGATCCAAAATCTTCCTTGGTTGTGGATAATACCAAGTGTAGGCAATGGGTGATTTTGACAACATAGAAACGCCCCTTATAATGTGACAATGTTTTTTCATAGTAATAGTTATTTGATATTATCAAAATTGTTGCAACCATACATGTTGAGCATTATCACAACAACAATAACGATGCTAGTCTTGTTTCCATAGACAAAAGGAGGACGTCAACCAATATGTTTAAATAGCCTAGCCAAGCTATCATGCTTGAAATTTTGCAAGTGTACACCTAGATAAAGTAATTTAACTATAAAACTATTCAACAAAACATAAGAAATTAACATAATTAAAATCCATGACGAGCATCAATAAACTAGGTTCCAAACTGTAAGGATTGTCCCCAAGAGGGTTAATAGAGTCTCCAAGTCGAACAAAAGTAGTAGAGACTTCAAAAATGTTAGGTAGGTCTTGTGCAGGAGGGAGATTGACATGAGTTGAGATACACACCACCTGGTCAAATACAACATCTAGATATACTAAGAGTTCCAATTGCTTTCCACACAAGATAACCATTGTAGCCCATGATTCCATCTCTTAGTCCTGGAGGCGTAAGAGATGCTTCTCAACCTCCAAAGCAGTATTCATGTCTACATTTTTATGTGTTGAGACCTTCTACCACTTTTCCCAGTCCAACACAGAGGAAGTGACCATGCCCATAGGTTCCATGATATCATTTTCACACTAGTGAAAGCCTTTCCTCAACCCCCACATTTCCCCTGAAATGCAAAAACAACAATAACATTGATACATGGTGCTTGACATGATGATCTCTACTAATATTCCCAGGGCACCAAAATTTCCAAATCCTTACCAAGCTTGCCTACGACCAAAGTCACCATTAACCCAAATTCTCCTTGTAGCTACTCAATGCTAACTCGAGATTCTAGACATAGCTCCAAATATAGGAATGAATGACTATAAACTTTCCTCACTTTCCAATTATCTGAGACACCATTAGAAATTCCCATGTGGACAAGATAGGAATTAACCAGAAACCAAACCACCATAATTCATACGTAGGAGGATTAGATGGAATGATGTAAGTTGTAATGACAACTATCTACGTGAAATTGAGAGGGGGGGTAAACAAGAAAGGGCAATTAATCCCCCTTCCCACCACATGCAATTGACATGACAAGTGTAAGGGGGATATCATCCTTCCTTTAAACTTAATTTAATGCTCTTTGAGGGATTTGGAACCATGCCACACCACGAGAAGGGACCATGATAAAGGAAGGGAAGGAGGGATGTTATTGTCCCTTTTCCATCACGTAATACTAGGTTGTCTTCATTCAAGGTAACACCATATTGTGCCTCCATGTTGAGCTCTCTTTTGACCTAGAAGAAGGAGACACCAAGGAAGCTTCAATCTAGGAAATGTCCCTCTGCATTATTCTAGCAACTCTCAATTCTTTGAGTGGCTTGCCCATAAAAAACAACCAGATAGTGATGGTCAAATCCCCTATAATGGTGGCTTTGTGGATACCATGATCTAGAAGCATATCAAGTCCTTGGTATATCATTAAGACCTTCCCTTCAGTGTTAGTTGCAATGTATAGGCTTCATTATATCTAAATTAATTTTTTTCTTATGGGACCAAGGAGGACCCGCACCCCCGTCCTTGCCACCCTAGTGATAACACGACAACTTAGCAAAAAGACCACCGTAAGTTTCTATAAGCAACATTTCCAAAAGAAGTAAATTGGATGATGAAGATGGTTTATAAGGTGTTATTGACACTAAATATTGTCACATTGAACATTAACTTTGAAGTGCAATTCTCTAAGTTAATGGAATGACATCTTTTGTAACACACCCGACCCTTAAGTAGCTTTTTAAGGCATCGGGTATAAATTTTTCCTTGGTTCCACGGCTTCTTGAATCCCTAAGATAAGAGCACCATTTCCTTTTGTTCTCCGAGAGCTTTCCAATGACTATAAAATTGTCCAAAATTGAGTTCTGGTTCAAGAGTTATGGCCTTCTGAAGTTTTCAGAGTGTCATTGGCCAATGGCCACCGCCTTCGCCATGTGGCACCCACGTGGCTTCGCTTTCCTCATACCATCCAACATGGCACTGTCATGGCCCCGATCATTATCCTTTGGAAATGACGTGGTCGTGGAAGAAGGGTTTACAGGGGAAAGAACCTCAATGCTTCTTGTTTTTCCCTTTTTCCTTACCATGCGACCAGCGTCAAAACCTAGTCCTTCGGACTTTGGCCTTTCCACGCTCTGTTGTACAGCACTACAGCTTCCTAGAGACCCGAAGTCTCGGAGCCTCTCTCTCTACTCCAAAATCTATGGTGGAGTTTTGTCCACCTTTGAATCTAATGGTTAAGATTTACCTGCACTTAACACATCGCTTGGACTTGACTAGAGAGGTGGGGTCCCACACCTAATTCATGTCCAATCCAATGATAACACGTGGAGCTATCCAAACATGACGCATGCGGGCCCATCCTATCAGAGCTTGACACTACAATCGGGGAAACTTCGGTGCTTCGACACTTCGGCGCTTCAACCACTTTTCTCTATTTGCAAATCCTCTAGAGTCGCGAACCCCAGAGTCCTATCACGTGGCTCCGGCCTTCGGCCCTTTTGGAGCTTGCGTCTTAGCACTCCAAACACCTGGAGTTCCAAAGTCCCAAACTCCCGGAGTCCTACCATGTGGCTCTGACCTTCGGCCCTTTTGGAATTTGCGTCTTAGCACTCCAAACACCCAAAGTTCTGAAGTCTTGAACTCCCGGAGCGGGTCCCTCTTACGTACGGGGCGTTCTGCACGAGTGTCCCTACTACCATCTGCCACCTAGAAGATACATGGTGATGACGCACCTTGACATGTGGCACCCATCTCTCTGACCTTATACCATATACGATGAGTCAATAAGACATGTGGCTTAGCCATGAGATGACACACGTCGGCTCTGTCATATGGTCGAACGCCACCATGTACTTTGGCCACGTCGTCTGCTGACGTCACTCCAACATTTAGGGAAACTCCACACCTTGCATCCTGAATCACCCGAAGTGAAATTTAGCCGGAGAGCCGAATAATGATCGAATGACCCATAATCTTCCCTAGTTTGATCCAACGACTGATGGGGATTCGTGGCTCCGCGCTCTCGCGATCCACACAATCCTAAATCTTTAGTCTTGGGGGTAACCGGCTGAGGAAAAATGATTGCTTTTGGTCGATCATCCCTTCCCTTACTCTATCCTTCCACTAACACTCGATCTAACGGTCAAGAAGGATCCTTAGATCCACGGCTTGCGCTACTTCGCGAGTTCGGCGTTCGGGGATTCCAATCATTTAACAACCTTTTTCTCCTAGAGTGGTCAACGCCAGACTGACCATGATGTAGATCCAACGGTCATGGGAGATCCTAAATATCCTCAGATCTACGACTTGCGTTACTTCGCGAGTTCGACGTTCGGGGATTCCAACCATTTAACTCCCTTTTTCTCTCGAAGTGGTCAATGTCAGACTGACCACAACGTAGACCCAATGGCCAGGAGAGATCCTAAATAACTTAGCTCCTTTTTTAGTGTAGCGAAGGGTTCCATGGTCCTGGTCATATGGAACTTTTTCAAGCTCCAAAGGCTACACTCATAACTCTTAGCCAAGATTTGGTTAAGGCCGTGGGCATGAGCCCATGGTCTCTTGGACGACTGGTTTGAAGGAAGCACCTTCCATTCACTGAACTCAAGTTCTATAACAGGGAAAGGTATTGTCTAGGGATCAACAGGACTCTAGTAGTCTCGTGGAGTCTATCCCGACTCTAGAACTGTGAAGTTGATCCTTGGGAAAACACCTTGAGGATTTTCCAACCAGCGCAGCGGCCAAAACTTGTCATCTTATAACCATTCAAATGCAAAAGTTTACAGAAGAACAATAAGCATTATTACCATCAATTTCACGCGAGGCA
>CBVK0102014880.1:0-12466 GCA_900067695.1 Picea abies
TTAAATTGCATTTTTGAATGCATAAATGGATTCAGCGTGCTGAAAAACCCGTGTGGCACTCGGATTATACAAACTTAGCCACTCAAATCTATAGAACCAACCATTGATCATTAATTTTGGGCAAAATCAAACAAAACAAATTACCAAAAAACAACCAAAAAATAAAACGTTTAGACTACTAACTATCTTACTATCTTACCCTAAAAACTTTTTCTATTTAGAAGATGACTTTTAAAATCCAAATCTCTAAATTGATATGACAAATCTCTCATCATTATCAACAATTGTAATATTATATTTTGTGCATATTTTTAATTTATAATTACTATTATCATTTTATTATCATTTTTTAAAATGATTTTTAAACTTCGCGTTCCAAACAAACTCTTCGACCATCCATAAAAGCATAAAAAAAAATCAAAATAACCTCTTCCACTCTTCTATTATAATTGTTATCTATGTACACGCTACATGAATACTCCCCTTTCTCTTCCAAGCTACATAGGACCATAGCCTTATTCCTAGCAAAGCAAAAGCCTAATTTCTTTTTTTTTTCAGTCTTTTTGTTTTTACTTAGTTAGTTTGTTGTTACAACAACAAAATTTGTTTATTCATGTAAATTTCTATCTTGCATTTGGAAAATTTCACATGAATATATTTTTGTTACTCTTGCGTGCTTGGCTCCACTGGAAATTTGCCTACACGTAACCATTTTTTTTTTAATTCTAATTAGCATAGAGTAAGTAGGGTAATGAATAAAACAACGTTTTTGCTCTAAGTTTTTTTTTATAATAAGTATGCTCTCCTTTGCGCTTCGAGCAATCACGAGGGGATCAAAAAATAGGGATGATTTAGATTAATTTCAGGAATAAAGAAATTAATGGTTTGCAATATGCATAATCGATTTTATGGTTAATTTGCAAATCATTTTTTCTCCATTTTCTAAAAAAAAAAAACATTTTTGTATGTTAAAGTTTTGAGTGTTTCTATGACAAAACAGTGGATGCAACTGTCCTTACATGCTGAAATAGTGAAATTTTTATTTTATTTTTTATTTTTCTATAAAAGTGATCTGCAAACAATAAAACAATAATGGAATTAGGATAAAGATAAAACAAAATGAATAATAATAATAATAATAATCAGGTCTGCAACAGCTTTGAAATAATAGCTGAAAAAATAGCTGAACATTGCAAAACCTGCAAACTTCTCACTAATTTGAGAGCGCAATGATGCCATCTTTTTGTCTTCATCCTTCTAAAGTTGTAACTATGGTAAAAACTGAGTTACCCACTTTCTATGGATTGTGCACTACCCACGCCACACCTGTAACAACCATTCTCTAGCGCCTAGTCTCCGAATTATTTGGAAATTATTTTTGCTTTCTGGCTTGGACGATCTTTAGTTCTAGTTGAGTTGGATGGAACTCCAATAGGTGGTCTTTTGGGAACATATGTAGCTACTATGGGAATCATTAGTACTGCAACATACGTTTTGACAATGGATATGTTTGGGCCAATAGCTAATAATCTAGGTGGAATTGTGGAAATAAGTCAACAACTTGAAAGTGTAAGAGAAATCACAGATCTACTTGATGCAGTTGGGAACACCACAAAAGGAACCACCAAAGGATTTGCAATTGGATATGCTGCATTAATTTATTTTCTTTTTTAGTGCCTATATGGATGAAGTATCATCTTATGCTCATAAAACTTTCAACCAGGTTGATATAGCTATTCCAGAGGTGTTCCTTGGAGGTAACCAGGTTGATATAGCTATTCCAGAGGTGTTCCTTGGAGGTCTATTGGGATCGACACTAATTTTCCTATTCAGTTCATGGGCATGTTCTGCGATTGGTTGAACGGCCCAGGAAGTTGTTAAGGAAGTGCGAAGGAAATTTATAGATTGACCTAGCATAATGACGTATCAAGTGAAACCAGATTATGCAAATTGTGTTGCAATAGTAACATCTTCTTCACTCTGAGATATGATAAAGCCTGGTGCTTTAACAATTATATCTCCTATTTTCATTGGTGTCTCATTTAAGATTCTGGGATAGTATCGACTCCTGAGAAAAATGAAGAAGATGCATTCGAAAGTCCATGCCCATGATTTCATTGATTGTTTTTTTTATGAGATACGCTTGGATCCAATAAAGATGGCAATGATCTTGAGTAAAACTATTCTATATGGTTGTTGAGATTCTGTGCATGATTGTTTAGATTGTCACAAATCCCCTCCTTCAACCTTATATTTTTTCATTTATCTAGCAGTTGGACATGCGATTGAAGGTAGGAATGCAGGCTCAGGCTCAGGATCAATCAATCGTGACAGTCAATCTCCATTCCGCGATTACTTCACTCTAACGGTGACTAATCATCTACCAAGCACGAAAATTTATGTTGCTTGTCTAGTAAATTGTTGTTGATGGCATCGGTGTGCCAATGGTCAGTGCCCAGGCATGGATATGGTTTTGGAAATCGACATTTACTCCTGATAAAGTGGCCATGACATTTAATTCTACAATCTGTGTGTTGATTACAAAGATCTGTGTGTCCAACAAACTACCTATTTGCGATGGAATCGGACGAGCAACTCCGATTATTATAGATGTTGAAGGGAATGAGTATAAGGGGAGTAGTCTTTGCCTTGTCAGCTGCGGCATTAGTGCAAGTTCTAGTTGGATTTCCATTTCTTATTTCATATCCTTTTGAATATATATCTTATTTCATATCCTTTTGAATATATATCAAAAGCCTTCGACCTTGAGCATGCTTTGTGTAGAAAACTTTTGGTAATTGTGCGATATCAAACCTCATAGAATTGGACTTATTAGTAAGTTTCTGAATTGGGTTTTGTCTTCTCCCGTTATTATAAATTTTGCGTCATGTTGAATCGAATTTAGGGTTTCTGGGCTTACGGATCTGGTTATTGTTGTATCCGCACATCTCGACTTGTCTTCAGATTGAGGATTTACATACTCTGAAAAGTCTCATATTAGTCTTCCACATTTTATCTAGGATCATAATCGATCTAGGGTGTTTTGTCTAGTGTTCCTGTTGGGAAAGTTTCCTGAGGGTCAAAGATGTTCTTTTTGCTTGATTGGTTCTATATTATTCTGGCCACCTTAGTCCCATGGAAAAAGGAGGCAGAGATATTATTCTTTGATTTAGACAACGTAGGGAAGACTACCTTGCTTCATATGTTGAAAGATGAGTGATTAGTACAGCATCAGCCTACACAGTATCCTACATCCGAGGAACTCAGTATCGGGCAAATCAAGTTCAAAGCTTTTGATTTGGGTGGCCACCAGATTGCTAGGAGGGTCTGGAAAGATTATTATGCTAAGGTATGTATTAGTTTATTGATTTCTTAGATATGGGTCTCATTAGGGCCATAATGCATTTCAGTAATGGTTTTAGTGACATTAGGCGGACTGTTTTGTTAAATTTGTTTTCTGTATTGATTACCCTGTGATGCTAGAGTGAATTTTGGTTCAGATGGGAGTGAATCTTGTGGGTGGCTAAGTTTTACCGTTGCCTTGTCGCTGCCAAATTTATGCACTTTAACAAGATACAAATGGCAACAATTTCTTACTAACATTAGATCAACAACCTTAGGGGTTGGTTCATCCAAATGAGAATGTATCATCCCTGGGTGCATCTGGGACGCCCCAGGATGTCCCACCAATTTTAGAGATGTCCCCATTCCAGTGGGGGACGTAAGGGTATCCATGTGGCGATGGCTACCTGCCACCCCAAAAATCATTAAGAGGCAGGAAGTTCAAAAAAACCTAAACGGGCTTCTAAATTAACCTGTCAACAGAGCAATATTTTGAAGTTATAAAAATGCGCATAATCTCTGTTTTGCGTTTTTCACATTTTCATTGTGTGCAAAAAGTTCCAGATGTGGGCACCTGTGGGAAGCAATCTTTGGTTGAGAATTGATTCTTTTCTTTTTCTGAGCTAGCTGATTCTTCAACTATGAACTGTTTTGCTCTCGAGCAACACTTTATCTCTTGTAGGGTTGTGATATTTGCACTCGTGTATAGCTATTTTGAAGTGCTGGTAACAGTTTTAACTTTGGTACTTCTGGGTAGCTACTTCGAAGTGTTGGAACTTGGCAACAACATTCGTTTTGGCCTAGAATGTTGTTGTTATAGGGGTGTTGAGTAATTTTTTCTCGTTTGATTTCTGAATTAAGTTTAAAAGTTTAAGCTCTAGGGTCTAAACTTTAAATTCTATTTGAAATATGAGATTTAGCTTTACGTAATGTGCATGTATACATATATACGAGGTATGCATATTTCTATTTGTAGTAATATCAGTACCCATTTCCTGGCATACCTAGCTTTTGGAAAGCTGTATCGTATACTGTGTACTCGTTCCTGATGTATCCCCATACCCATCCAACCTTGCTTCAAGGCTGTTTGTTCATCCTCTTTTTTCGAGTTTGCGGCCAATAGGATTGACGCCTTGCAGCTTGCATGGAACAAGGTTAACAAGGTTTCTGGTTTTAGGTGAACTCACAAGCGTAAATGTTGGACTGTATGAATGGATTGAGACATCAACAAATTTGCCCTTGCATATATTTGTAATAGGTTATTAGTTCTTATCCCTAGGTTATGTTTTAAATTCTTGGCAAAGAAATGCTATACACAAGTTTAAGAGTGTAAATTTCTATACCTCTAAATAAGGTCGCAAACAAAAAGTAGTTTAAACTTTATTTATGGATCAGGGGAACAGTTCAGTTTTCAGGCTCTTCCAAAGGGTGAAATGTCTGTTATTGTATGGACCTGAATATGGTTTGCATATATTAATATACTGTATAGGGAAAGCCCATTGTGTGAAGAAAAACTTTGAACATGGGATAAAGTTTCAAAACCTTTTCTCATAAATAATAACAAAAACTGGCAGACTCTGGAGTTTGCCATTTAATAGAAAGATTGATAGTTTGCACTAACGAATTAAGTGGTTCTGACAGACTTAAGATATTTGCATTTCACCAAAAGCACTGAACAGCAATGGTTCTTTTAGTTTATAATTTTATATCAAACTTGTTTCATTTATTTGGCATGTTAGCTATCTGATAATGTACTTCCATAAATATCTTTGTGCTTTTTTAAGCTGTCGGGACAAAAGTTTGAGCTGATAATGTACTTCCATAAATATCTTTGTGCTTTTTTAAGCTGTCGGGACTTCCGATCTCACTTTGCATTTCACCAAAAGCACTGAACAGCAATGGTTCTTTTAGTTTATAATTTTATATCAAACTTGTTTCATTTATTTGGCATGTTAGCTATCTGATAATGTACTTCCATAAATATCTTTGTGCTTTTTTAAGCTGTCGGGAATAATGTACTTCCATAAATATCTTTGTGCTTTTTTAAGCTGTCGGGACAAAAGTTTGAGCTGATAATGTACTTCCATAAATATCTTTGTGCTTTTTTAAGCTGTCGGGACAAAAGTTTAATGAGCTAAGCAGTAGTGAAATTGTTTTGTCCATTCTTTGATATGTTGATTATCTGATGCATATGCACTGTAGGCTAAATATTCTGTAGAAAGTATTGGGTGTAGTACGTGCTCCTTTGGCTGCTTGCTTAGAGACTGACATTGTATTTTTATTATCCAGTAGACATAAAATTAGTTTATTAAAGGAATAGATTTGTAGTGATGTTTGTGGAGTTGCCTATTTTGATTACAATACAGACTGACTTAAAGTCAGTTCTATTGCTGACTACTTTATGACAAAACTGTCAGTATTCATCAATGGCAGAGTTGGTTCAATCTGATTGGAGGTTATCAAGGCTGAACACTTGCTCAAAAGTAGTTGAGACAGGAGTAGGTTTCCTGATACAAGTTTCTCTCATCAATGCAGGTGGATGCTGTTGTATACCTTGTGGATGCTGCTGATAAAGAGCGCTTTGCAGAGTCAAGGAAGGAGCTAGATGCACTACTTACAGATGATTCATTGACCAATGTACCTTTTTTGATTCTAGGAAACAAAATAGACATACCATATGCAGCATCAGAGGAAGAGCTTCGTTATTACTTAGGCCTTACAAATTACACCACGGGCAAGGGGAAGGTCAATTTGTCAGATTCTAATGTACGACCTATTGAGGTGTTTATGTGCAGTATTGTCCGAAAAATGGGATATGGTGAAGGCATCAAGTGGTTGTCCCAGTACATCAAATAGGATTAAGTGAATTGTATTTTTCCTGTAATCCAAGGATGTTAAAAGTACCAGAAAATGACTTCTTACTTGGGGTCGCTTCTCATGGGATCTATATTTGGGCTGCACAGTAATAAGATATTGTATCAATGCATCGAGATAGAAAGGAGTACATGCTTGGATGTTTGATTAGTGTAAATGTAGTCAGGCTTGAACCTGACAAGAAGTTGTTTTTTGAGATCAAGTAAATGAATTTGTGATTAGTTTTCTTAAATGTTATTGTTTTCTCTTAAACTTTACATCAGTGGTCCTTACATTCTTGTAAGGACATTAGTGCATATTTTGTCACCAAGATACCAGATATTTATTCAATTTCTTGTCAGGTTTCCAAACTATTGTTATCGGGAATGCTTCACAGATTATTTTACTAGTTAGTATGTTTTTGGCCCAAATCAGCGGTCTGCTTGTTTGGAGCTGAGCCAAGTAGACCTGCTGAGAGCTTTGCAAACCCCGAGTATCTCAATGGTTTGACACGTTACATACTTTGAGCTGTAAAACAGATCACCACCCACTCGATAAAACAGTCATAGAAGATAGTGAAGGTTGGCTAAACAATGGATGTTTTTGCTTAATAAAGCCTTCAAAGCTAAATCTGTTAGCAGCACTAGGGTGCCCTACTTCAAGTTATAGCTTTGGATTGCTATTAGATGGGAAAACTTTGGCCATTTGTTGACTCAATTGCCGGATCTTTAAATCTGGTGGGTTCAATTTGCATTGTCTATAAGAAAAATTTATTGAGACAACTGATTTGAAATAAGTGTAGGCCTGAGTTTTGATTAAAGACAACTGATCTGAAATAAGTGTAGGCCCAAGTTTTGATTAAAGACAACCGATTTGAAATAAGTGTAGGCATGAGTTTTGATGAAAGAAGAATTGTACTACTGATTTGAAATAAGTGTAGGCCTGAGTTTTGATTAAAGACAACCGATTTGAAATAAGTGTAGACTTGAGTTTTGATGAAAGAAGAATTGTACTACTGATTTGAAATTAGTATAGGCATGAGTTTGAATTTATTGTAACATGACAATTGATTTGAAACAAGTGTAGCGTGAGTTTTGATTAAAAAAAAATTGCACAACTCATTTGAGATTAGTGTAGGCACAAACTTTGACGAAATTTTACAAAAGAAGAAATGCTGATGGGGCTTGATTTGAAACAAGTGTAGTATGAGTTTTGATTAAAAAAGAATTGCACAACTCATTTGAAATTTTTGTAGGCACAAACTTTGACGAATTTTTACAAAAGAAGAAATGCCGATTGGGCTTCATAGAGATTCTACCTTTAGTCGAATGAGAAAATATTCTGTTGTTTATCCTACGTTGAAATTTTCACTAAGAAGCAATGCTTAATATAACGTGGAGGTATGTCTATGAATGATGAAACAACTAGGGTTACAATTTGACATTATTAATTAATTATCCTAAACAAGTTCATAGTACTAGAATGTGTGTTTGAATGATGCAAAATTGTTTACTTAAACTATATGCACATTAATTATTAATTATTGGTGAGACATTTTTATTAATGTCATAAATCTAACATTAAAAAGATAGATGGTATGTTTTTTTAAATATTATAAATTAAACATTATGAAGGATTAAAAAGATGGTATGATTTTTAAATATCATAAATTCAACATTAAAAAGAAGTATCGATTACATGTTTGAATAATACACATTAATTATTGTTCAAACATTTTTATTAATGTCACAAATCTAACATTAAAGAGATGGGATGTTTTTTTAAATATCATAAATTAAACATTAAAAAGGAAGGATTACATGTTTGAATAACACTGAGTTAGTATGTAATGTTCCCCACCTCTTAGAGAGGTGATGAGGAGACTCAGTAGCTTGGGCACCCCCACTAGGTCATAGTCTCACAATGAGGGGGACAAAGTCAAGAAGTTAAAAGTTATATTTTTAAATTGACTTAAGAAAGGAAAAGGATAAAGGAGTAAAAGATAACTCAACAGAAGAATGGAAGATTAATTTTGGGAGTTAACCTAACTCAACAGAGAATTAGAAGGAAAAGTATAAGTAAGAGGTTGGGGCACACCTATTACTCACTCTGATTTTGGATTAGCATTTGCTATTGCTCTTGAGCATTCAGTTTGGGGGTTTTGCTGTACAAACCCTTGTGAGCAACTAAGTGGTGAAATATCCACTCACCTTGTTCTGCAGCTTGGTCTCGGGGATGAAAGACTCCTCCACACCATTCTAGTTGCAGTCCATCTCCATCTAGTGCTTTAGAAGGTAGCAGGTCGTACTGTTCTTGTGTTTCCAACAAGGGCGCACCATCATCTAGAGAGAGGTTCGATCCAGCTTATCCAGAGGGCCTGGGGCCATTTCGACAGTTGGGTTTTGTTTGCAGGGGCAGGAGTATCAGTTTGAGGGTTTTTCTGGAGGGTTATCATCATTCTATATTTGTCTGCAGCTTGGGACGTCTTGGAGCCATAGGGGACGTCCTGTGATTCAATAAAACTCAGATCTAGGGAGATCTGCTTGAGATTTGAGTCTGAAACTTCTCTCACGGGATTCTCATAGCCCGATCTATATTCTTGAAGAGTTTCAGAGCATTTGGAGGCCTCCTTCATCAGGACCGAACCAGCTAGGGTTTCAGTGATCTAGTGGGGCACACCATTCAGTGGAGGAATTCAGATCTACAGGGTTTGAAAGTGGATTTGGGAATTTGGACATCTGAGTTGTCCTTACAGTTGCCTGATCTATCATTTGGCATATTTCTCGTGATGATTGGACACTTTTGGTAGCAGGGCCGAATTATTGAGGGCTTTAGCAAGGCGTGGCACTTTCCAGCTTGGAGGTTGAGCATTAGTACGACTCAGATCTACTTGATTCAGTCTTCATTGTATATCCAGCCTTTGGAGGCTTATTTTGTATTGTCGGGAGAATTTTGTAGCAGCTCATATCTATTGCTTGTACGACCATCTAAGGTTTATGCCAAATCGGCCATTTATTGTACTAATCTTACATTGCTCATAATAAAAAGGTCAGATCTTTGCTTGTGCTTCTACATCTTGAATATATTGTAATCTTCATGTGTTGATGAATCTTGTATGTGCTTAATAACTCAATAAATACTTGCATATCAATAGATCAGTGGTAATTAGTGATTCCAAGAAAAAATTTCGGCTTGGGATCATTACAGTGGTATCAGAGCCTCAATCCTCCAAACCTGTGGAGAGATCGACGCATGTAGAGGTACAGGGGAATTGTTATGGGTCGGAGGAAGAAAAAACAGAGGCAGAAATGGAAGGGTCAGAAGATGACCATGAGCCTCGGGGCTTGGCTCTCTTAGTAGCTGAATTTGGTAAGTTCCAGCAAAACATGAACTGCACAGAAAGCACATTGGTCCAACAGTTGGATGAGTATCAGGAAACCAACAGAAGGGGACAGGTCGAAATCTCTGAAACCTTGAAGAAAGTTGATGAGAATCTACAGAAAATGAACGAGAACCAAACTAGGATAACCAACCTTCTGATGCAAGTAACCCATCGAGGCAAAGATCTTAATACGTATGGGAATAAGGAGGTTGGAGGGTCCGATGGAACCCATGAGGAAGTTAGATATAACCCGGAGAAAGCACCGGGATGCGAAGGAAGTCTTGGAGGTGGCACATTCCATGGGCAGATGGGTAGCTGGATCAATCATAGGCCATACGTGCCAGTGTTCACAGATGAACCACTAGGTCGACACTCAGGTAACAGAGTTAACCCCAAACCATACATGCCCACATTCACAGATTAGCAAGGGCATCATGAACAGGTTGAAGATTTTGTGGAACAATTAGCGAGGAGTACCAGGGAATACTACAACTTGGATATGAAAGTTCAAAGACAGATGTCCCTAGATCAGTATTGTCAACTCAGGTTCAAAAACTAGCCTAGGACAAACCACAGGGGCAGCTTTGAGTTTGAGCGAAGGGCAAGGAAGATAGAGATTCCATACTTTGATGGTACGGCCAAGATGACAGCACAAGCATGGGTGCAGAGGCTGGATACTTACCTGCATCTTAACCCCATGAGAGAGATGGAGGCCATCAAGTTTGCCACTATGTACTTGGATGGCAAGGCCCACGACTGATGGTACCATGGGCTCACCACACTCGGCCACAACCAGATTGTATCCTATACAGAATTCACTCAAAGGCTCATTGATAGATTTGATCTAGGAGATCCTGAGTTACATTTTCGGGAGCTCACCCAACTCAAGCAAACGAGTACGGCTGAGGCATACATTGATGAGTTCCAGAGGTTGGCAGTGATGGTGCAAGATATGTCCCCAACCAAGCTCATGATGTTCTTTACATAAGGATTGATGGAACCCTTGAAGGGTTGGGTTAAGGCCTTCAAGCCTACCAGCCTATAGGAAGCCATTTGGAAGACGAGGGATCTGGGTCCAGCTGCTAAACCAAAATTCATACGCAGACCACCTCTTAACAATGGTGGAAGAGATCAAAGGCCTCCAATAAACCAGGGAGGACGTGACCCTAAGGGTTATGACAGGGGCCGTGGCAGAATAGATGACAACACCAGGAGAGAACTGAGAAGGAAGCAACTCTGCTTCACATGCAAGGAGCCATGGAATCCTTCACACAAGTGCATGGGACGAGGACAGGTAAATTACATTGAGGTCACTTCAGATGACGAAGAAGATGATGAGTATGGTCAGATACAAAACATGGAGGCCGAAACGTTAGAGGCAGCAGAAGAGGAGGTTCCAGAACTAGACTGTGCCGCTGGAGAGAAGGCTACGTTGGCATCTATCAGCGGGGTACCCAAGTTCAATACCTTTAGGATGAGAGGGGTCTTGCAAGGACAGAGAGTGTTGGTTCTGATTGATGGAGGAGCTTCCCACAATTTCATTGATGCAGCATTACTGAAGAGGAGGCACATACCTACAGTAGAGTTTAAAGGATTCCAAGTGGAGGTAGCAGGTGGTATTACTATGCCCTGTAACAGATACATACCAGGGATGAAACTCACCTTGGGAAGGCATGAGTTAGTTCAGGATGTGTATGTGATGGATCTTCTCGATACCAATATCATCCTAGGGGTGCAGTGGCTCAGCACTTTAGGACCCATCACCACAAATTACAAGACCATGGAAATGTCTTTTATGGAGGAAGGAGGACGAAAGGTTGTGCTCAGAGGCATGACAGATAACTCTGCCAAAGTGGTCACGACCAAGAGGATGGAAGCCATCTTCAGAGGGGAAGAAATTGTATACGCAGCGGAATGTAAGGTCTCAACACGGGTGGATGAGAAGGGGAAGGTGCACTACACACCAGAGATCAAAAGAATCCTTGACAAGCACTAGAGAGTGTTTGGGCCGATTCCTCCAGATGTGCCACCAGACAGGGGGTTTGAGCACATCATTGAGCTAGAAGCAGGGGCTAAGCCTGTTATCACGACACCCTATAGGCATCCCAAGAAGTATAAAGACGAGATAGAGAAGGCCATCAAGGAGCTTCTAGACATGGGACACATTAGATCAAGTTCAAGCCCATTTGCTTCGTCAATAGTCTTGGTGAAGAAGAAGGATGGAACGATGAGAATGTGCATTGACTTCCGGGCCTTGAATAAAGAGACGATAAAAAACAGGTACCCCATACCCAAGATTGATGAGTAGCTGGATGAGCTGCATGGGGCTATATATTTCACAAAAATTGATCTTCGCTCGAGCTACCATCAAATCAAGATGAGGGAGGAGGACATCTCAAAAACAGTCTTTAGGTGTCACTACAACCATTACGAGTTTTTGGTGATGCCCTTTGGGTTAACCAATGCCCCAGCATTTACAGCAAGACCTGGGAGGAACACCTTCGACATGTGGACCAAATCATGTCAATCATGGAAGAACAGTCATTATACGCCAAGGAATCCAAGTGTGAGTTTGGAATGACATAAGTGCTTTACTTGGGACACATACATCATAGGGGTAAAAGGGGTACAGGTACACCAGGAGAAAATAACGGCCATTAGGGAATGGCCTACTCTGAAAACACTCACAGAACTGAGGGGATTCCTGGGCCTATGCACATACTACAGGAAATTTGTCAAAGGGTTTTCTCAACTGTGCGCACCTTTGACTGACCTGACCAAAAAGGGGCCCTTCAAATGGAATGATGAGGCCCAAGTCACAATGGAGAAAATGAAAGAGGTCATGAGCACCTGCCCAGTTCTAGCTCTTCCTGATTTTGGCATACCCTT
>CBVK0102014881.1:0-13663 GCA_900067695.1 Picea abies
GAATTTGTTTGTGCATCATAAAACTAGATTCTTGAGATTGAAGACCTCAGACATAAACCCAGTCTGTGTTGTTTTAGAAGTTCAAACTTGGTTCGATCTTTTATCCTTAGGTGAAAGTCCCGAATACCACTTATAATCCTCAGACCACTAAAAAATCACAGTCTTCACATCCAAGGGTGTTGAATGTGTCTCCACAATATGGCTTTTTTCTCTTACTCAACATGTTTTCTTAGATAAATTTAGTGAATAGTTGACATTCCTATTAAGATAATATCTCTTTTACTAACGATAGAAGTGTTACTAAGTTCACCACATACATGTCATAATACCATATGCTGAGACTTTCAATTTATTAATGTTTTTTGTTTTGTGAATAAGAAGGAAAGATCCTATTAAAACGTTTCAAATACAAAAAAGCACATAGCAACAGTCTGTCAGTTGTTCTGCCGAGTTAGTGGAAACCGGGACAGATGGCAGACTATGATGTCCATGTCAAAATTGGCGGTTTGCCATCTGCCCTGCCAAACAAAAACCAGGGCAGGTGGCAGACTTAAGTCTTTACACCACTATTCAGAGAAACCATGAAAACTAAGATGGAAGTAAAACTTGACATTGAACTGGAAATTAAACAAGCATCTAAGCATGAAATTGAAACTGCATTGTAGTAGTGCAAGGAGTTGAATTGAACTCCAATCCATAGAATTACCCGTTAGCATCGGAGGTTGCGTCACTGGGGTTGTCGTTGAGAGGCCCATTCTGAGTCTGCAGCACAAAAGGCCTTGCACATGTCGGGCATTTTTGGTCGGCTGGTGCATTTGAGTATGCTTCATATAACATATCAATACGTTGGTGCATGAGGATGTCGTGGTGGATCTGATCCGACATCTGGCTTTGAAGCTCGAACACTAGCGCTAGTTGCTTCGGGTGGAAGAATGGCAGGGGTTCTCGCCATGGTTCCGGGATTATTGTAATAGGTGGTGGCGCTAGGATTGGGCCACCCTCCACCACTATACCACCGATTGCCTCGCATGTAGTCTCCTGTGCTCCTTCCTTGTCTTTTGTCGTCTCGAATTTCTCCTTCGTCTCGAACTCCTCGACTTCCTCTGTTGCGCTTGAAATTTTGAAATCCCCTGGAAGCGTGGCGTCCTTGGGGTCAAGGTGGAGGAATTCCTCCTCAACTATGCAAGTGTAAGCCTCCTTAGCCTCCCGCATAGTCCTGTCTGTGTCTAGTGCACTAGCTCCCGCCAAAAATTGGTTGGGGGGCTACCAATTATTTGACACAGTGAAGAGGAGGGATTCCAAAGGGAATTGAATTAGTTCCTCTAGGATCACCTCCCCCATATACGCTATTGGAGGCATCCTAACCTTCTCCCTGTGTTGAGTGTGGGCTATAGATAGTGCTCGCTCTAACTGTTGCCTCCTCTTCTGTCGTGCGACAAAGCTATGCCAGGCAGGGCCGCGACGCAGCTTGCCTCTTTCCCTCGGCATGGAGGAGCAATGGAGGGTGCTAATTCTTGACGTGAGTGTGCTGGAAATCCTCTAGTAGCTACACCAGAACTCAGAGCTGACGACCTGGTGTGAAGCTAAGGTGAAATGGCCCGAATTTTTGCTTTGCCGGATAAGAACATAGAGGATCGACATGACTATTGCCACCAACGTCTCCCATCCACTGAATCCCATGGCCATCATTCTGCTCGCGCGAGGATGCAGTTCTTCACCTCTTGATTCCACTGAATCCCATGGCCATCATTCTGCTCACGCAAGGATGCAGTCCTTCACCCCTTGATGGGCAGTATTGGCGAACTCCCATTTAATGGTGAGGAGAGGGGAGCCAACTTGCCATATTAATGGATAGACTCTGGCCTGTGCTACGTGGCCGCTCTGTGCTTCGCGACTCCCCATCCGAGGTATGATCATATGTATTTTATTAATATTATAAATTTAATATAAAAAATGATACTTTATGGGAATTGTTCTTCTTTGATTACGATCACATGTATTTTATTAATATAAAAAATGATAGGTTAGGAAATTAAATTGATATAGAAAATGTTGAAATTACCACACTGGATAGATGATAACTTTTGCGGACAAATCCTTGTGCATTTAAATAAAAAAGGGTTCTTTTATCTAAATGCATTGCCATTTTTATACTTGATTTAGGTATATCATGCACGTGGTTCATCATGTGCTTTTGATTTAAGAGACTTAAATGACCAGCAACATACTCATGGGACCCAAATGATACATCAACCTTTTTATAACTTATAAGGAGCCTATATGAACAGTACTATTTCAACCTTTTTTACTTATGAGGAGCCTAGATGATAAACAAGCAATATTCCAACTTTTTTGACTTATGCGGGGCATAGCAGATAGAAAAGCAAACATACTTAAGGCCCATTTGAGCTTTGTTGGGATCAATCTGTAAAGCTGCTGCAAATGCATTGTTATATGGTTTCAAGCTTGTATAATTGTTGGAAAAAAATCGTTATCCTTGTTTCATTTTATATTTTTAACCAAAACGAGTTTGGATTTGTATTAAAAGAAAGCTATATCGGTGCTAAAACCAGCCAAAGAGTACATCAATAGGGCATATTGTCCATTAAGTTATATGGTATCAATGGTATCTGTTATCAAAACGGGAGGAGACAAATTTCCTCATATCATTGACAGTTACTATGTCCATGCCTTTCCCTTTCCAGATGACGAATTTGATGAGTTTGTTAGTTTACTCTCCTGAGGACAATTGTCAATTCTTGATCACATCGTTCCTCATTTGCCTATAAAGTTTGTCTACGCTGCGCTTGGGATTCTTTGAGAACAACGATTTCTTGTTGTTGATGCTCCACCTTCGTTTTCAAAGCTTCCAGTTCACAAATATTGCAATCACACTCTGTCCTAACGTTGCGCCTCATCCTAACGCGAATTTGGACCATGAGAAGATGCAGGCGATGTGAGCGTTGGAGACGGCCGGGGATGAAGATGATAGTAATCTGCCTTCGTTTGAGTTTCTCCAATAACTGTTCCATGTATTTGCCGTTCTCCAACTAGTGCGAAATCTGATGCCATCCTCTGTAATGATTTTGTCCTATGATATTGTGATTCCTAAAAGTGTAGCATTATATTCTTTCTGCCTAGTTGTTGGTCCCATGTAGTAGTATTTTTTGTATGGAATTTTTTTTTAAGGATTGTAAATTATTATTTTCTATGTTTTGTTCTTAAGAGAATAAGGGATTGAGGGTTTACTATATTGTTTTTTTCTATTATTTTTTTTTAGAATTGGGGGAATTGGTAATTTGCAGTTCTCGTACTCATGTGATATGGGGTCGATACCCGCAAGAATGGAGCACAGGTAAATCAGGGTGAGAACCGACCTTGAAACCTATTTTTACATATTTCGGAGCACAGGTAAATCAGGGTGAGAACCAACCTTGAAACCTATTTTTACATATGCACTTGCCAATCTACACCCCTTACCAATCTACACCCCTGCGGCAAAATTTTATTATTATTAATAACCCTTTAAGTTGGAAATTAGCAACCCTCAACATCCTTTTACATACAAGAAAAGTTATATCTGTTATGTAATCTGTGTGAAGATCTATTTTTATCCCTCATTTCCAATGTATATATTTGACAGGTATTTATCTATGATTATAATATAAATATAATTTTGAAGAGACAACTTTCTTGGAAGTAAATCTTTCCTTTTGTTATATTATGTGTTATTATCAAATTTGGATTGCAAGCATTATCAACAAAGCCATGGAAATTTGTATATGTACTATCCTAAACATAGTAGGAATGCACAAAATTCATGCATAACTCATTCCCTTGTGGATTATAATTGCTTTTCTTACATGGCCCTTTAATAAATCCAAACTTGTTCCATGAGGTTTAGTGTGTTTATCCAAACTTGCTCTACTAAGTTTAGTGTGTTTTTGGTGTTGTATAAATTAACTCTCAAGTATGATTATTTTCCTAACTTAATCCTTTAATATATCCAATTACATAATTGTTTATGTATCAGGGATATGTACACAATTGTAACTACATAACTGGTTCAAAGTAATAAATAAAATGTACTTCAAAATCCCATTTGATGCAGAAGAGAATAACGTTATACCTCAAACAATAATCAACAAAACAATTTCTTGTGGAGAAGCTCTATTCTTAGGGAGAGGGCATCAAGCGGTTTTCCATGACAGTTTCACTGTTGTGACATTCATACCAGTGTAGATTCATCTTATGTATCTATCAAGCATTGAGAGGGATCAAACCTCTTGAGGTGTAAATTTTTTGGTCATTCAAGATAGATTTAGGCTAAGATGACAAGAAGGATAACAATATTTGTATGTAAATATCATATTTATAGTATTTATGTTTTTGTGTAAATCTGAATCTCTTCTTTTGTCTCTCTATATAACAGTTTTTATATTTGGTGTACATATCAAATCTCTCTTCCATATATATAGATATTTTATTTCTATTTATATTTATATTTGACTAACATATAACATTATTATTATCTGTTATAAATATTGTTTTTTTTAAGCTGACATCTAAGTGTTACCCATATATGTGAGAACATCTCCATATTGGGTTGTAGAGCACCTTGCTGCTCTCATTGCAAAGATTTTCTATCTAAATTGACAAGAGATCCGAGCAAAGATTTTCTATCTAGATTGACAAGAGATCCATTGCTCCACAAGATATCTACATTGTCGCTACAACATCCACGAGATATCTACATTGCCAATCCTATTGCTTCCAACTTCAAGCAAAAAAATTTGGGGACAATTTCCTCTCAAAGCAAAGGAAATGATAACGCAAAGACTAGGTTTAGTATATTTTTGGTATGCAATGGACTCTTTTGTGCCACGTTTTTTTTGTGGTAAAAGCATTTCCTAGTGGCCCTTTGATGTGCTATAATGATCATATTTTGTTTTTGTTCTCTCCAATGTTGGTGGTTGTGGAGTGTTTGCATCCCAAATTTAGTGCAGAGCTGTTTTTGGGATGCTCATGGTCATTTTTTGGTTGGAGCTCCAGGGTTTTTTGATGGTGGGGATGTTTTTGGTACCTGTCCTTGCTGCTGCGTTTTGGGTGCTGGAGGCAGGCTTTTCTTTCATTGGCACCTGTAGTGGGTATTCCTCTTCGGATTCATGATAGTAGTGGGGTTTCCTCTTCCTCTTCAGATTTTGAGGGGTTATCAGAGATGACAGTGCATTCTTTCAAAGGTGCATTGTGGTTTTGGCTCTGGCTTTCCACGGTCTGGTGGTTTCTAGCATATGGTCTTGATGGTTATTCTTCTCTGTGGTGGTCGCTGTAGGTTCACAGGCCCTAGAGAGGGCTTGGTTGGTGACAAGGGCTTATGGTTGGTCCTGAACTTGACTCTTTTGTGCAATAATTTGTAGGGTTGCCCCTTGTAATATCCGTGTTTCTAGCCCACTGGAGGGTTCTAGGTTGGGCTTTCTGATTGGAACCCTGTGACTTCGGATAGCTTTTCCCAATGCATCAGTGTTGTGGTGGCATTCTAATCTCAATGGTCTTAGCTACTCTATGGACAAAGTCACTCTCCCTTCTTGGATAGGGGTGCTTGGGCTATCGAGTTTATTTATTTTAGTGTTTTGTTTGGTATTAGTGAAGGTATAAACTTTTATGTGAGGCTCCCTGAAATCTTCTTGGTGGCACTTGAGTTTCTTTTTGGTGGATTTTGTATTTTTAGGTTCTGCCTTCATTGTATGCACTTCAGCGCTTTTTTTTCCTGTCTTGGTTGAACTGCTTTGCAATGTAATGTTCCCATTTTTTCTTGAAATAAAGAGATTATGAATATTTTCTTGGAAAGAAAAAATATGTTTTGGGGATTGTTAATAATCAACTATTTGAGAGATCCACTATCTTTAGCATCCTCATATGACGAATATTACTTGATAATGATGACAATTATTGATGGCTGTGGTTGTTACACTAAGGCAAAGATAAAAAAAATTATAAACATGTAACCATGGATATAACACACACATAGTTGTTAAAAATAATGGTTTTTCTTTTCCTTTCAATGGCACTTATATTTGATATTGGCATATTTTTCCATCCACTTGTGAGTTGGACTGCCAGGGAGCAAATAGAATGCTAGTTACTCTCAGGTCAAGCCCTGACCTGCTAGTACTCATGTGTTTCACTCACTGCTAGTGAGTTTGCCTTGCCAACAGAGCCAAACTTAGAGAGTTAACACAGCTCAACAAACGGACCAAGAAGAGTCTGATTTGGGAGTGTGGACAACTCAACAATTTGTTCATCTATGGTACAAGCTACAATCTGATTTCTTCAAACACACGTTGAAAGGTGTTCCAGTGGATTCATAGGATTTGAATACACAAATGGTGAGGTCCATGGCTCAAATCCTAAGTCCCTACTGATTTTAAATTTGCAATGGTGAGACCTGGTGTTAAAATGTACACGCAGCACTTATTAGGTGCCCTACACTTGGAGGATGAGCACCGGCCACTTAGACCCCTATATTCTGCCCTAGCAGTCCCAGTGTCTTCTCTAGATAACCACTGCATGGAACCTCCTGAAGGTAGACCCTACACATCAGTTATCCTCGCTGGCACATTTGGTTTGTATATGAAGTACTTTTTCTTTCTTCTATATCAGCCTGGAAAGTAATTACACTTACAATTGGAAAAAAACTCTGATAATTAAACTTCAATGCAATTTCAAACATTTTTGCATTTGCTTTTACAACTGCAGTCCATCAAGGTCATCTTTCTGATGTCAATAAGGCCAACACTTTTTAAAAATATCAAGCACATCCAAAACCCATGGTCAAGATAAACATGCTTCAAATAGATGGCAATGATGAGAGCAAAGACCCAATAGAAAGCACATACTACACTAATGAATCATGACCTCAAATCGTAAGATAAAAACCATGTGTGAATTAATTGAATGGCAGCAATATTTGCAACGTAAATACAAAATATGGAAAAAAAAACCTAGTGGGGTCCAATCAAGCAATATCTCAGGTTAGGTAAAGTTCATGTTCACAACCTCTACCTCTACTTATCTACGTTTCTCATGCAACCATAGCTGGCTTGTACCAGCCATGATGGATTTCTATAGCTTTCTTTCTTCTTGAAAGTCGAGACTTTCTATGCCCCCCTGTGTTCCTATGTAAGGTGCCAACTTTTACTGCTTTATCAATAGATGAATATGCTTCTGCTATCAGCTTCTCAATTGGTATTAGGTCCTCGGGACTGGGTGAAGTAGCTTTTTTGAGTTTCCCGAGAGCTTCAAAAACCTGAAAATCAAACACGATACCCTGAATCAAATAGCTTTTTATATCTTACCATCTGCAGTACAAAATGAAAGGTTCCACAAATTCATCTAAGCGACTATAGATAATTTGAATCTGGCATAACTACACAACTGAATTTGACATATGTTTGTGTTGGGCCTTGGCTAAATTTGTTAGCAATGGAGGAAATTACATTAAAGGAAAGAACCATTCAGGAAGAGCAGAATATCAACGGCTTCTATCAAGATCCGGTAAAAGTGGTGAAATATTGCACTTCCCACTCAGTATATGTAGTTAGTTATCGATAGATTGAAATGCTAATTACAATGGTAAATCAATGATTCCATTCCCATGTAATTTTGTGCATCCACTCTACCATATGTAATAGATCTTAACATGTCATTAACTGTCATTAAAATCCAGAGAAAAGACTTTTATACTTTTCAACATTTCAGATCAGACACACTCGTATTAAGCGTTCCAAGTGAAGATGCCGGTACCTTGTCAGCACCCCATGGATTTCCTCCCTCCTCGGCTTTTCCCAATGGACGACAGTAATAACCACCAGCTCATTTAGCACTTCAAAGCTTCTCACTTTTGAAATTCAAGCTATCCTCACACAATGCATCTAAGAACTTCTTGTAATTTAGAGTTGAATGTAATTCTCAGTCTACGAGGCAGCATACACTGTGACCACTTTTTACCAATCAGCTCTTGGTATTGGAAGGCACTCTTCCACCTTTGATGAGATTGGTCAAATCTTGATGGAAAAATAAAATGCCATGTTGTCTCTTCAATGTTTGACATCGAACATGAAGATGGCTTGATTTGTGGTTGTCCACGATAGGACCCACAGGGGATTCAAATCATGAAGCTTTTGTTGGGATCTAATGGAGATCATAGTGATGCATTGCCAATTCTATTGACTTCTAGATGCTGTCGAATTTGTTGAGAATTTTGTAGCTAGTTTTTTTTGGTTAGTCATGAGCCCATGTAGCACTTTGAAGGACCTCTCTTTTGATAGTGCCGCTACCCTCACACAATGCATCTAAGCATTGATCACAATTTAGAATTGATCACAATTCTCGGCTTCTACGAGGCAACATATATAGTAGCCACTTTTTACCAATCAGCTCTTCCACCCTTGATGAGACTGCTCAAATTTGGAAGCCCATTGGTAAAATTAAAGGCCAAGTATCTTCAATGTTGGATGTTAGACGCAGATATGGCTTGATCTATGGTCATCCACGACAGGATTCCACCTTGACTGAAAGTTGAAACATGCCAAACAACAAAGGCATTGAGAAATCTATCAACCATGCTATAGGTTAGACAAAGTTTGGAAAAAGAAGACATCATCTCCATCTTGATAGTTGGCTTGATTTATGTTGGACTATTATGTTCAAAGAAATGATGCAACTGTGTACAACTTATGAACAATGAAAACTTGTGTTGGATGGTGGTTTTTGTAGGCCAAATTTAAAGTACCTAGATAGTTCATTGCCTTCATTGCCTCATGAATCCATTGTCAAAACTCTATGGCATTGTGCTATGTGCACGATTCTCTGAGCAAGGGAGTAGCACATTTTTCTTAAACAGTTTAGATGTGTGAATTTTCTATATGAATGTTTTCTTTGACCTTAAGTATTGTTGTGATCCAGGTGGATATCGGTGGCCACCCACCTATTCCAACTAGCTCAAAACAGTCTTCTAGCAACTTACGATTTTTACCAGTTTCTTGGTTCTAAACTTTTGGGGCCATTTTGAGGGTCTAAATGAATTTTTTTTGAAATCTAGCACCTCGATGATAGCCGAAGGCTCTATTTGAGCCCCCAAAATGAATCTCCTCGTCGATACCTTTCCAACGAGCTATCGTGCATCCCAAACGAAGATCGTATGCCAAAGTTACACCCCCAGGAAGTTGATACACCAAACTACCCAAAACAAGGTGCACAAAACTATTGGCTTTTCATCTTCCGAGGTTAGGGTTTTGGATTTTCTTTATGTTAAAAAAGCCTTTAGAGCCTCATTGTAATCATTTTCTTGTGAATGTGAGTAGCCGTCACATCTCTTCTCAGAGATAAGCTGCCACCATTCTAGCGAGTCTTTGTTTTGTACATTTCGCTCATTAATAGAAATTGTGTATTACTATACATTTGTGTTTATGGTTGCATCTCTGATATATTTCTATTATATTATTGGATATCTGAGATATCTGTACATTTATTTATTATATCTTCGCTCTCATTTCGTGCCGAAAATAATCCGGATCAGTGGTATCAGAGCAGGCTGCTCTTGATCGGGTTTTTTTTCAGTGCATGTCCCCGACGAGGTCCGAGTATAGCAAGTTGGTCTCGAGCTTATCTCTCTTGAGGACAATCACTCTCGCACTCCCAAGAAACCCTCCATGGCGGAAGAAAAGAAAAACGACAGAGCGACGATTATATTAATCTGTTGCTTGAGCAAGCTCTCGTGCGACAAAGGGACAAAATGATAGAGAATTTTGCCCACATCCTTCAACGCTTGTCGATAACGATAGTGGCGTCTTCATCAAGCGGCCACTTTGGAAGCACCTCTCCTTTCAAGGTACAAGTCAATTTTGATATTCCAGTATTTGAAGGTCAGATAGATGTAGATGCCCTAGAAAAATGGTTAAATCTGCTAGAAAGTTATTTCTGTTATACCCCTAAATTGCACCACACATAGTTGATACACCAAACTACCCAAAACAAGGTGCACAAAACTATTGGCTTTTCATCTTCCGAGGTTAGGGTTTTGGATTTTCTTTATGTTAAAAAAGCCTTTAGAGCCTCATTGTAATCATTTTCTTGTGAATGTGAGTAGCCGTCACATCTCTTCTCAGAGATAAGCTGCCACCATTCTGTGAGTAGCCGTCACATCTCTTCTCAGAGATAAGCTGCCACCATTCTAGCGAGTCTTTCACTCTGTATTTCTACAGTTTTGTACATTTCGCTCATTAATAGAAATTGTGTATTACTATACATTTGTGTTTATGGTTGCATCTCTGATATATTTCTATTATATTATTGGATATCTGAGATATCTGTACATTTATTTATTATATCTTCGCTCTCATTTCGTGCCGAAAATAATCCGGATCAGTGGTATCAGAGCAGGCTGCTCTTGATCGGGTTTTTTTTCAGTGCATGTCCCCGACGAGGTCCGAGTATAGCAAGTTGGTCTCGAGCTTATCTCTCTTGAGGACAATCACTCTCGCACTCCCAAGAAACCCTCCATGGCGGAAGAAAAGAAAAACGACAGAGCGACGATTATATTAATCTGTTGCTTGAGCAAGCTCTCGTGCGACAAAGGGACAAAATGATAGAGAATTTTGCCCACATCCTTCAACGCTTGTCGATAACGACAGTGGCGTCTTCATCAAGCGGCCACTTTGGAAGCACCTCTCCTTTCAAGGTACAAGTCAATTTTGATATTCCAGTATTTGAAGGTCAGATAGATGTAGATGCCCTAGAAAAATGGTTAAATCTGCTAGAAAGTTATTTCTGTTATACCCCTAAATTGCACCACACATGCTTACCTGGCATCAGGCCAACTCATATCCCTTCTTTGCCAAAAAAACTACTGAACAACTCTTCTAAAAACTCCATTTTTAAAAAGTAAACGCTAGCAGGCCCACTACAGCCCGCGTTTATCCAAAAGAAAACGCTAGCAGGCCCACTACAGCCCGCGTGTAAACGCTAGCAGGCCCACTACAACCCGCGTTTGCCTTCAGAATCACAAAAAACAGAAAGTTGCCGATGGAACAAAAAGCTATGGGTCAGTTAACTGAAACTCCCGGCCATGCATGGCCGAGAGTTCGTCCAAAACCCTAGCTCCTTCTAGCCTATAAAAGAAGGGGTAGGGGTACTATTTGGATGAGGAAAATCATAGCAAAGAAACTCTGCCCAATTGCCGAATCCATTTTGTCCCAACCCTTTAGCCTTTCCTCAAGCTTCAGGAGAATTCAAGCAAAGCAGTTGGAGGACAAGAAAGAGGAGGAGCCTAGGATCAGGATCAAGGAACGGTGGTCGATCTCTATTACTATTGTAAGTTGATTTATCTTGAGATTAACAAAAGAATACTTTTCCCGTCCCAATGCACGAGTTTTATATGTTTTATTTGATTTATGCTTAATCTCCAACCCTCTAGTAGAAAAATAGCATGCATGCATAGTGTTTTGTCTTGATTACAGGATTGTCTTTGGAAGGAGCAGCGTAAGCAAGCGGATAAAGCGCAACGGAGGATCTACACCAAACATCAGTAAAAAGGTTAGTAGGTTCTTCCCATGTTTGCATGTGAAAAAGGGTTTTAGGTTTGGGGTGGTAGGTTAAAAGTGATTTCTTAAGGGTATTGATCTGCATGCAAGTCTAAACCCTAGCTTGCTAGTCCGTAGGCTATTATTTCCCCACAACAGAATTGGCGACTCCACTGGGGAAGATACTCTTAGGGTTTCCGGATTTAGTTGAAGGTTTTTTGGGTAGTCAAAGAATTAGATTTTTTGTTTCTTTGTTTGTTTGTTTTCTGTTAGGTCATAGCTAGCAGGAAACCTGGTTCTTTATACCAGTTTTTCCTTGACTGTGCTTGACATTTATTATCGGGACACACAGAGGTACACGCGGCCTGCAGAAAGCCTGCACGCGTGTAACCTGTGCCCTAACCTTCTACAGCCCGCGTTTGAACGCCTGCTGTAGTGGTTTCAGTAGCATGTAGGGCTCAGAGAGCTTAAGAGGCAATCTCCTCTTCCCTGTCAGAATTTTACATTCTCAGGGGGCTTTCTGGATCCTGTCTGGGTCTTGCTGGTTTACAGTCTTGTCTCAGTCTGCTTTATTGCATTTGTTTTCTTTTTGCAATTATTTTTCTTTTCTGTTGAAGAAGAAACATCCAAGCCTATAAGAGACCCTGGTTGTCAATACCAGAGGCCTTTTCCAGGTCTGGGCTGCCTATGTTTGTTTTTTCTTAGCATTTATACAGACCCGCGTCCTGTGCAAGTTCTGCCCGTGGGTACCCGCGTGCTGTTATAGCTCAGCACGCGTTTGCACGCGTGTTGTTTCAGTGACAGTCGCGGGCTTGATTGGTTGCTTTTCAGCCTGGGTGGGGCAATCATCCCCTCCTGTGGTGAGAAGTGTGCCTCTCAGGGGTTGGAGTCTAGGACTGCACAGTCAGTAGGTTAGGGCCTCCCATCCTTAGCCTGGTTTTTTCTTAGTTGATTGTTGATAGAAAAGATAAAAAGAAAAGATTTTATTTTATGGTTTTTAGACAAGCGTAAGAGTCGGTGCTTTCTTGATGGCCATTGTGCGTCTTTGCTCTGGTTCTTTGCGATCTGCGCTTTAAGCCAGAATTTTATTTTGTTTTCTTGGTTTTGTGCTTGTCGGCATTTTCCCTTTGTTGCTTCATTTAGCACTGAAATAAATAAATAAATAAATATTTTTTCATTTGCTTCTTTGTTTAAAGATTGTGTTGTTGCATCTGTAGCTAGGAAGAAGTCTTTTTTCATAAGTTTTTGCAGTGCATTTAGAGTATAAGTAGCTCGCAAATTTGAGCGAAATTCCTTCATGTTTGCTGCATGAAATCTTAGAAAATTTGAAAAGAAAAAGAAGTCTTTCTTGTTGAAAAGTTGTTGGTTTTTGCATTGTTTGTAAAAGTTTTTGTTTCCAAGCATTTCTTGTTCATTTTGCTTTGAGTCTTTACACACCATCAGTTTCACCTCCATACCTTGTGACGTAAAAAAAGCCCATTAAAAGCAACGCTAATTAAAATCAATTAGACTTTTGTTTGTAGGGTGCATACACTAGCTCGGGACTAGGGCCTTGGAATAGGTTGGAGAATAAATTCTCCAAGGCCACTCAAACCAAACATTGGAGTCTGTCAATAGGGAGTGTAGAAGTCCAGTTGCGTGAAAGTTATCCGGGACCCCCCTCTAACACAGGGGCTAAACACGAGGTCGCGTAAGGAAAGGTAGCGGAGATAACCCCTCCAAAGTTGGACCGAGCGTAGTGGAGAGCACATATCGAGGATTTGTTGAGGGATTCCGTCGTTTGCATTTGCCACGGAGCTTCATGGGTCTCGAATCCATTCGAGGTCCTCAGTTGTCTTCCGGACCATTTGCTCTCGATACCCTTGATAGGTTTCGGGCTTGATACCCTGTTCATTGTGGTCTACCTGACTATCGACTGTACCCGCCTGGTGACTGTTCACGTGCTGGCAAACTAGTTGCCAATCTTTTTAGGGACATACACAGGTAACTACGGGGGTATACCGCGGTACCTAGGACAGACATCTGGCCACGCTTTGCAGAGTATACCCGGAGGGTGCTTCCGTTTTCGAGTTGCACTTGCACCG
>CBVK0102014884.1:0-24722 GCA_900067695.1 Picea abies
TTATGTGTGACTGATGATCTTTACTCTTACTGTCCATATGTTGTATGTTGTTAGATGACACATGATGAAATCTTAACAATTGTTTAAAAGGCATAAAATTGTTTAAGCTTATAAACAACTGATTCACCCCCCCCCTCTCAGTTGTTTTAGTATTTCCAACAAAACCCATAGGATTTTGACAAGTTCATGTGATAACATTTGTCTCCATAGGGAATGGCATGCTCCCTGTGAGCTTCCAAGAACAAGTAGTTCCAGTGCCTTAGTTGTTGGGTTATGGAGTCGTTTATTAAAAACAAAAATGAAAGAAAAATGATATTTACAATGACATGGGAAGCCATTCATGCCTTAAGTAAAAAACTTCTTCAGAAAATGCCCATTTACAGGGCTACCAAAAACTTCAGCATCCTCCAAATCCTACAACTTGTAAGTGTTATTTGAAAAAACATCAGAAACTTTGAAGGGGCCAATCCATAAGGCCTCAAATTTACCATGCTTGCCTTTATCTTGTTTAGGTGCATCCCACTTGAGTACTAGATTTCCCAGCTAGAAATCTTCTTTCCTTAATTTTCTGTCAAAATCCTGCTTGATCTTCTATTGATGGTCATGGGCTTTGTCCGGTAGTTGTTCCCTTGTCTATTGCACTTCTACTAGCTATTGTATTATTCTGATCATATCATTTGGTTCTCCTTGATAATCTTGGAATAATTTTTTCACAAGTAAGGCTAGTTGAGAGGGAAAGATGGCCTGAACTCCATACACAAGATAGAAAGGAGAGACACTAATGGATCTCTTTGTTGTCACTCTGTTAGCCCATAAAGAAAATTTAAGCTTTGAATCCCATGCCTTCTTGTTGTACTCTAACAATATTTTGATGATCTTAATAAGGCTCTTGTGAGAGGACTCTGCCAGTCCATTCCCTTGGGGATAATAAGGAGGAGAGTGAATCAATGTGATTCCAAACTATTCACAAAACTTAATCAATGGTTTAGCCTTGAAAGTTGCAGCATTATCAGTGACAATTATGTTTGGACAGCCAAATCTTACCATAATATCCTTGAGAAAACTAATGATTACTTTGTGGGAAGCATTTCTTGTGGGGATGGCCTCTATCCACTTAGTAAAGTAGTCTGTGGCAATCAAGATCCACCTATGCTGACCACTTGAAGCAGGATGAATTTCCCCAATAAAATTTAGGCCCGACTGCTGAAAGGGACCTAAAGCTACCACAAGCTTTATTGGAAAAGACTTGAGCTGCTTCTTTCCACAGAATTTCTAACACTTAATACAAGCCCTGATATTTGCACAGACATCAGTAAAGAGGCTAGGCCAAAAATACCCATCCCTGAGAATTTTATAGGCCGTGTTTCTCCAGAAGTTATGCCCCCCACATAAACTATCATGGAAATCATATATAATCTTTTGGGCATCCTATGGGTATAGGCATCTCAACAACACTCCTAAAGGGTCTTTTCAATATAAGATTTGATCAATCAGACAATATTTAATTTATTTGAGCTTCAAATCTCTTACCTTGCTCTTTTCCATGCCATCAGGAGGCTGCAACTTCTGTAGGAAAAATATAATGTCTTTGTACCAAATGCATCCTGCCAATGGGGGTGTGACTTTAGGATCTTCATCAGACAACTCAGCTTGTTGATTCTATGAACAATTGTTTCTGAAATTGACCCCCAAGGCTTTATAATTAGATTCAGCCAACAACCTACCTAAACCTTGACCTTTAACCAATTTGGTAGGCTTTACTTCAAGATCAAATTCAAGGATTTTGGAAATCCACTTGCTCCTTCTTTCATCTATGTCAGGCTGAATGAGGATCTCCTTCATAGAGACTAAAGGGACATATGCAATGAATTTTGAATGTAGCACATAAACTCTGAAAGATTTGAGAGCTTTAACCAAAGCATAGGCCTGCGTTTCCATGATGTCATACTTTATTTCATCATCTCTCAGTGCTCTACTGAGAAAGGAAATGGGTTGCTCTAACCCTTCGACATTTTTCTGCAATAAAACAGTTGTTATTGTGTCAAATGAAGCAAAAGAGAAAATCAGAAACTCCTTGGAGTAGTTAGGATTGATGAGCATGTGTGCTTCAGTCAAGGCCTTCTTTATTTGGTCAAAATATTTACGAGATTCATAAGTCCATTTGATTTCATTTCCTTTCCTCAACATGGTTGTGATAAACTTTACCAACTCAAAAAAATTTGAAACAAACCTTCTCAGAAAATTGATTTTCCCCAAGAAAGACTGAACTTCTTTCTTCGATATAGGGAGTGACAAAGTTTGGACAGCTTCTACCCTGCTTGGATCAATCCTTACCCCCTCATCTGACACAATGTGCCCAAACAGTTTCCCCTCTTTCATGGCAAATAATGACTTCTTTGGATTTAAAGAGAGACCAACCTTTTTGCATTTCAAAAACACCCTTTTCAAATGATCATGATGTTCTTCATCAGATTGTGATAACATTGTCATGTCATCCAAATAGATGACCACAAACTTGTCATGTTCCCCAATAAATGCAATGTCCATAGCTTGTTGGAAGGTTTCCCCTGCATTCATCAATCCAAAGGACATCTTAGCGTACATGAATGTACCCCAAGGAGTAGTGAAGGTTGTCTTCTCTTTGTCTTCAGGAAAGATAGAAATATGATTGTAGCCAAAAAATCCATCCATCATGGACATCCTAGATGCACCAGTTACCCTCTATAATATGTTCTCCATATTTGGCAGGGGGTAATTTTCCTTCTTAGAGCTTTTGTTTAGGTTCTTGAAATCGACACAAAGTCTGATTTCTCCATTATTCTTTCTCACTGGAACCAAGTTGGCCACCCATTCAGAATACCTCAGAGAGATAATAATCTGGGCATCCAAAATCTTTTTCACCTCTTTCTCCATAATAGGCAACAACATAGGATTTATTTGTCTTAATTTCTGCCTAAAAGGTTTGGCCTCTTCCTTCAATGGTATCTTATGTTCAATGACACTTGAGTCATATGTTATGAGATCTTCATATGTCCAGACAAACACATCAACAGATTCTTCTAACAGCTCTGCATATTCAACCCTTTGTTACCTTGACAAGCTTCTTGACAAATTGACAAATTTTGGATCCTTCTCTATACCAATATTGTACTCAGCTACATCAACATCATCAGCTGAACCTTTAACCTTCATTGCCACATCATTCTCGTTGAAGTCTTTCCAAAGGAACTAGTCCTTTTGGAATATGATTGCTAGGCAACTGAACAATATGATGATGGGCGATTTTTCTTAGAAGAACGTCAGCCTAAGGATTATTTTCAGATTCATGATCTTGATCTATATGTAATGCAGAAAATTCATCAACAAACTCAAGGAATTTTTTGAGCTCCAAGTCATCCTCAAACACCTTCCAATGCTTGACATTGTTAGGTACAGAGGGCCTATATTTCACCTCTACATCATACTTGAGTTTTGGTGGAAATGGGACTCTGAAATGGCTTGTTGAAACAACCAAAGAATCAGCAATGGTATTCTCCTCTCTTGGAATAAATGAAATGTTGAAAGCCAAGAAGAAACTGTCAACTAGGTCCCACACTCTGTTTCTGTAAGCTCTGATCCTAGGATTCTTAGCTTGGTAAATACCTTTGATCTGATGACCAATTAGTTCTGCATCACCAAATACTGATATCTCCTCAATCCCCATGTCCTTTGCATCCCTTAAACCTAAAACAAGAGCTTCATATTTTGCCATGTTGTTGGTAGCCTCGAATTCTAGCTTGTAGGACAAATATATAGTCTCTTGATAAGGTGAAACAAAGACCACTCCAGCACCAACACCTTCCTTAGAAGAGGCTCCATCAAATAAAATCTTCCAAACAGAGGTAGTTGGAGGAGGGGTTTCACAAAAAGTGATGGGTTGCTTTCTGATTTCAAGAGGAGGTTCAGGAGCATCAGTGAGCTGCAATATGTTGGATCCCAAATCAGTGTCAAGAGAAAAAATAGGATGGTTGGTGGGGTTTGTTTCATCACTAATGATGTAAGCCAACTGAGCTTCCCTGTAAAGTCTCCTTTGTTCACCCCCGAACAAAGGAATGGTGCTGTATGAAAGGTCCATCTGCAAGGTTCCCCCCAGTCTCTTTATTTAAAGATCTAGATAGGAGCATCCCAAACTTAGGGGGAACATCAGCCACTACGATATCCATGAACATGCTCTTCATTGGTAGCTGAAACAGAGAAATGGCTAGGTCTTTGATAACCCCAAGGCACTTTACCTTCCATGAGTTGAACGAATACAGGTCATGGTAGGATTTTGTAACCTCCAACCCGAGCTCTTCCATGACAATCTTAGGCATAAGATTGTGAGATGCCCCTGAATCCATCAAGCAGTTATGCAACACCTTATCATGGATGTTCAATGAGGTGTAGAAGGGAGGGGAGGGGTCGTATCTATAAAGGCCCTAATATGATAGCTGGCCTTTCATCTTGGAGGTTAACTAAGTCTGTGGAGTGAGATGTACGTTCGGGCTGAAAAAAATTTGATAGGCACCTTTTGAAATCCTCATGCTTGACTAAATCTGAGAGAGGTATACGGATTCTAATATTTTGAATCTCATGCTCAAATCTATAAGGGGAGGGAGTCTTCAGAATCTCCTTCACCTCTAGGACAGGACTTTTGACCACTGGTGGGGGGCTCTGTGCCTTCCTTTCTTTGTTGCTATCTGCTATATCTCTAGCAGGTTTCTCAACTCCAACAGGTCGTTCAGGAGTGTCAGGATTTCCGTCCTTCTTCTTGGATCAAAGGTTATATCTATTCGGATTGATGCTAGTCTTTCCTCCTTTTCTCAACTCATTCAATTGATTACTCATGAGGGATTTTCTTATGCAGCCTGAGTTAAATGAGGGTATGAAGAGGTATCTCCAAGGAAATGGATCTCAGGATCAAAATATTCTTCCTCTCCACCTTCATTGGTAACAAGGTTATTTTGGAGAGGAGTTTGGATTTTCTGATCATCTTGGTCCATGTTCCTATGATCTCTTTGGATTGTCTGAGGGGCATTAATTGGTCTTTTGAAACTACCCCTATTATCAGCAATTTGGGGATTTCTATAGTTCTTATTTCCTTCCAATTCAAATATTTCCATCCTAGCAGAAAGTGACTTTAGTAGTTTGGTTACTTCATCCATTTGAGGGGGGGGCAGCAAAGGAACTAGAAGTTGATCCTTCAGACCTACATTTTCTTTTGTCTCTATCAATCTTACTCCTAAACTTATCAACTACCAATATATTATATTCTACTTCAATGGTTGCATCTTTCATATGAGCCAAGGAATTATCTCTTCTTTCTCTTAACAGGACGCAGAAATCAGGCTCAAAATCACTAGAATAATTAATCTTGGCAGAGGTTTCTGTAGGCTTAACCTCAGTGGGAATTTAATTATACATTATATTAAACCTCTTTGAGAAGTTGGAAACAGATTCCCCTTCCCCTTTCTTCAGTGATCTGAACTTTGTAATATAGTAAAGGAAATCCTTTCTATCACCCCAATTCTTTAAGAAGGCTTCATCAAGGGCTTCAATCCCATCAATAGATCCAGGGGGCAAAGCCCCGAACCATTTCCTGGCCGCTCCATCAAGGCTATAAAAAAAAATTCTCATCCATACATCTTCAATCACAATGACATAATTGTCATCATAACTATAGAGGGCTGCAAGGTGCTCCTTTGTAGTTATATTTCCCTCACCTTTGAACTTGGGAAATTGTTTAAGGTAGCCATCAGCTGGGAGAGCACTCAGAGGCTGAGGCTGAACAAGAGGGGCGTACCTAGAAGCCACTATAGCATCCATTATATTTCTGGGGGGATTAACACCTGCCATTGGGATGTGAACTGGAGGGGGACCTGGAGGGGATGGAGTTTAGACAGGAGAAACTAGGACAGTGCTTCTGGGAGATAAATATAAGGGGCTTGAGGGAACAGAGGTTTCTCCTTTTGTAGCTGCAACAACTCTAATAGGAGGAGGAGTAGTAAATTCTGGAGTAGGAAAGTCTTCTAAGGTCCTAGTTCTAAACCACTTCATAACTTAGAGGGAAACAGGGGTGTCAAATCTCTCTCCTTACAAACCAAGAATAGGAGGGGATAAATCGACAGGAAAACTCCCAAAATTTAAATTTCTTGAAACTCCAGCAGTTTGTATAATGGGAGAATCAAAAACAGTTACTGGAGTTTGTAAAGAGGGATTATGCAAATTATCAGAAAAACTTGGTACAACAGTGGAAGTACCTTTTTGAGCGGTCTTTCCCTTTTTAATAATTTCCTCTGGGTCATCTTCAGGCATTGCTAGAGGCAGCAGTGGAGTGGACCTTGTGTTTCTACCTTTAGGAGCCATAACTGAAACAGTGGAGTCACCAGGTGCAAGTTGCAATATTTAATGGTACCGATATCTTATGAACCTTCATAATCATATTTTCTTCATCGTTCTATCTCAGGGAAATGTCTTCAATTCGTTCCCCGACAACAGAGCCAGAAATATTGTCACTAGAAGTTGCCTTCAGATTGCATAGAAGGTAAGCCCAGTACCCATCAGTTTATGTGAGTGTAATTGAGTTTTAAGAGGTCAAATGGAGAAGACTCAATGATAATAATGTTCTAACTCGGAAATATGGACTAGTATGCATAAGCAATTGAGGTCTGGAATCAACTTTAGTCAGTAAGTTGGAGTAAGGGTGAATAGAGGGAAGACTTTGGTGAGGAGAGTGTAGAGTTCTGTCATGGACATCAGGTCTTCCAGCAACCTAAGGAGGAAAAAATTGAACGCAAGATCCTCTTGAATTCAAATCTCAAAGAAACTGAAAGAAATTATAACAACACTATAATCAAACATTCATCATAATATAGTTACAACAATTCATGTGAATCAGTCATTCATGAACTCTCTCAGTATTAGAGGCAAATATGATGTGGTAAGAAAGATGACTTAGATTAATCAAGAAGTCTCAAATCAAGTACATAACCAGAGAACTAGTGTTTTTCATCAAAATATTACAATAGCAGGGAGCCTAGCTCAACCATTCGACCTTAACAAAATACTAAAATTGCCTATATATACTCAGAAATGTTGCAACCACCAGGAGCGTGATCAGACCTCTGCATTTAAATATTTCAGTTGGTGCCTACTCTATCAGATTTTCCAGGCCTTAGTTATGTGTTTTGAAAGAAACTTCATCCAAAAGGAAAATTTGGATTGTCAGTCTTCACTCATGACCATCTTCATCCTGTTTTCCATTTATGGGGTGAGATGAGGTTTCAACCACCTCCTCCATTTCTATTAACTACCTTCATCGGGATCGGGATGAGGCCTGACACCCATGAAGGTTCCAGGCAGTGACCACAACTTCTTCAAGTAAATCTCGGTGCCTTGAGGCTATGTAGATCTTCTTATGTAACCAATATGGGTGCTTTTGGTCTTTGTCGCAGCTCTTCTCCATCGCTCCATCTTGCATGCAACCTCAGGCCATGACCTGGGGCTCATATCCAAAGGCACTTCAAGATTTCATATTTCGGGAGTCTCCACTTCACTTGATTCCAAATATCTCGATGCCTGAAATTGCGAAATGGCCTTATTCAGATTGACGGTTGGACTTGCTTTGAATTTGACGGCCACAATTGCTTCCTCGAAAACTCTAGTCGCCAGTCGCTCAATAGACTAACCCCTTTTTATGTCCATATTTCCATATGAT
This sequence comes from Picea abies, assembly GCA_900067695.1. Lineage (NCBI taxonomy): Eukaryota > Viridiplantae > Streptophyta > Pinopsida > Pinales > Pinaceae > Picea > Picea abies. The sequence goes on from CBVK0102014884.1 coordinate 7,736, forward strand.
CACGGGCTATGATCATGGGCCCAATTCTTGGGTGCTTCATGATTTCTCACTTCACAAACTTGCGCCATGCGCCATGCAAAACCTTTGATTCGCGAAACAACAAATCCGTTGATTCGATGTCACATGTCCTTCTAGTTGGACAACCCAGATCCACTTTGCACTTCATGACTTCGGGAACACTACACACTCGTCATTCCAAGTCTCTCGCACTAAATTTTCACCATTGATCTCTCCCAATGAGATATATGGCCCAGATTTAATCTTTGCTCTACCTTTGATCTTGAGCATTTGCTCCAGTGCTAATATGCGCGCAACTTTTGACCTTCCAAAAAACGCACGTCATCGATCGATTCGCCTGATGGATCTTCGTTGTTGAAAGATTAAAATTGTCTTTTGCTTGTGCTTCAAGCCCGAAATGGACTGTTCGGAAAGCTGCGCTTTGTGTTCATGGTTGTGGCCTACATGATCGAGGGTTCAGACGACTGGCTGTGGATTGGGAAAATAGGGAGACCGGGGCAAATTTATAGACTTAGGTAGAAACCACAAACCCAAAGGACTCTGACGAGGTTCATGTGATAACACATCCATTGAAATAATTCCCCTTGAATAACATTGAGATATATCTTATTTGTACATGTGAACACTCGATAGAACATTGTCCTTCTTTACCTAGAAAAAAAGTGATATACGAAGGAGGGAATGAGAAAATAGAACAAATTTGTACCTTAGCACCAAAGAGGCCATGACATCCTCGTCCACTAGGTATGTCATCAGATCCTACATTTTCAAATTCTTCATATTAATCTGGACAACAATATCTACCTTGGAATCCTACAATTCCATGGCAAGCATGCCCCCCCTAAAAAAAACCATCCTTGGCAGCAGGGTTAGAGAGGACCCAACTACGGGAATATGCATGCCTATTCCTATCCCATGCAAACTCAACAATACTCACAATTTCCAACACAATTTCCTTCAGGGCCTTATCCAACACAAGCTCGACAATAGATTGTGCAACCCCAATAATTGCAACTTCCATCCAACCAACCTCCTAGTCCTACACAACTCCCTGTGTAGTATATTTATAATCCCAATAAAAAGGTAACCTAGCCTGATTTCAAAACCAAGCTACAACCTTTTTCCCACCTATATGGTCACACCAGTAGGACTACAAGATATCCACTCGTGATTGAGAAAAGTTCTCTAAAAACAAGCCCCCCCCGTCATCATTGAAGAATAGTAGGAGGAGGAAACTCCCAATCAGACAACCAATGATGCTACTCTCGCCATAAATAAGAAAACAACTATCGATTCATATCATCCCCTTTCTCCAAAGAAGCTCTGTATCCGGATAGGTTAAGCCTAAATAAATTGGTACCTCGCTCTGAATATGACATGATCACCGAACTGAACAGTGAAAAATGTTTGCATAAAAATTCCTTTTCTATAATCCCTTAAAGACATATATGAAAAACTAGTAAAGGATTTATTCTTAAAGAAATCTGGAAGAAATAAGAATAAACCACCCACCATTTAATTCAATGGAAAATCTATAGACCTGATGTATGGACAAATTTTTGTAGATAAATATGTAGATCTTGGTAACCCCATTGTCTCTATGTACATTAATGGGATTTGTGTTCCAATTACTTTAATCAATCTTGGAGCAGCCATTAACATTATGACCATACAAGCCATGGAGAAATTAATTTTTTCTAACCTTCGTCCAACTCCTGCTGTCATTGAACTAGCTGATAGATCCAAGATAAAATCGAAGGGAGTATTAGATGATGTTATTGTCTCTTTGGATTTGTGGGAGTACCTATTATAGAATTTTTTTCCACACTCCATGCACCTTTCTTTGATGGCCTTACCTTTCCCTCTAAAGACTCAAATTTCCCTTTTTCTCATTCCAGAGTAAAAAAATCAAAATTTTGTACATATACATAGGCTACAGTTGGACAACTTGCGTATGCACAGGTTGTTCCATTACAACCTGCATATATTGGGTTTTGTGCTCAAAAATAAAAAAATATGTCGGGTTCCCATGCCAAGTAATGAGATCCATGATCCTTGACCTTCCATATACTGGAAACACTATGACTCGACCCTTCAAGTCCATTTGAAGGCTATAAATTGAGCCATATACAATCCTTGAGTATTCATCATCATTGAGAGCAAAGACACTATGGAGAAATTTCAATTTATATTGAATATGCATCCCTTTATCCTTGAAAGTTTGAACTTATTTTGTGTTTATCCCCAAATCTCTTCCTATCTTGAGAAGGAGAAACTCAATTACACTGACTAATTGTGAGCTTTCCTTTGTGGAGGATTGAAGTGGTGAAGGCCTAGGTGGAGGGACTTAGTTTCTCAGTTTTTATATGTGTCGTTACAGAAGTTTGTCACCTATGTACTTTAGTTGATTAGATTAACAGAAATACTCTTTTCTCATCCAATTATATGTTGAAAATATTTGTATTACTTTCCATGGGCATATTTGTTATACATGTTAGTGGATTATGCCAGTTTATATGCTAATGTTTCATACAATTTCCATGTGTTTGTGTATCTTGGATGTTGAGGATAAGCTGCAGGTATCAAGAGTTGGATCATGATCTCAATAGTGGTCTTCTTCGAACATCTGGACGAGGTAGGCTTCTAGCCTTCCTTTTGTTATCATTTCCATTTATCTAGCATACTTGAGAATATAGTTGATTTATGGGTGTCGTTCTGTATGTTTTGGGTTACCCCTAGCCATAGAGAGATTTTCCTCGTAATAATACCCCATAGACTTCATGGTATTATAGCCCAAGTATCCTTCTAGAGGACATCCCATAATCCTTGGTAGGCCATGGCTTGCTATTGTTGATGCTTGTATAGGTTGCATATCCGGAAACATGTTTATTTCACATGGGGATTCAATAAAACAAGTGACCTTATACCCATATGCAAAACCTCTCACTGAGCTGGAAAATATTATGTGTTATGATAATGCAGACAAAGATGAGATATTTTCACAACCATTTTTTATAGTAGATCAGGTCATATTAAAGGAGATACAGAGGAAAACCAAATCAACACTTTTCTTTGCAATTCAGATTTTACACAGAATTTTGATTTGTTTTATCTTCCATTAGATCATATTTTTGAAACTGATGTATAGGAAACTAGTGATCTAATAGCCTTATCTTCATTGTGAAATATTGTAGTTTTTGCCACACATAACATAGAGTTCTACAACATGCTCATTGAGATCGTCCAAGGTAAATTTTTGCATGTAAATTCTCAACTTATTGAATCTTAACAAGAAAAATTAATGCAATTTTTACGAGAACAATGAAAAGATTTCAGATGGGAATACCATGACATGAAAGGTATACACCCTGACACATGTTCTCATCATATTTATACTCGGAGTGATGCTCATCCTATTAGGCATCCCCAGAGGTGCATGAACCCAGCCCCTAAAGAAGTAGTTAAACATGAATTGCAAAAACTTCTTGATTCCAAATTTATCTACCCAATTTCCGACATTAGATGGGTCTCACCTCTCATAGTAGTCCCCAAAAAGAAATATAAATGGATAATTTGTGTGAACTACCGAGAGTTTAACAAAACCACCATGAAGGACCATTTCCCTCTTCCATTCATCGACCAAGTTCTAGACACCCTAGCGAGAAAGAAGTATTTTTCATTCCTAGATGGTTTTAGTGGCTATAACCAAATACATATTGTACCATAGGACCAAGACAAAACTACATTCACATTCTTGTGGGGGAAATTCGCTTATTAGGCGTTACCCTTCGAATTATGTAATGCTCTAGCCACATTCCAGAGAGAAGTTCTTGGAATATTTTTGAACTTAATCCATGACTGCATTGAGGTGTATATGGATGACTTTACCGTCTACAGTGACTCATTTGGGGGAGCATTAGAGAACCTTAGGAAATTATTAATAATATTCCAAGCAACCAACCTTCCTTCAAGTCATGAAAAATGTCGTATGTTGACAACCAAAGGTGTGGTTCTTGGACATATTATCTCTTCTACAAGAATTAAGGTAGATCCGAAAAAAAATATAAGTGCTTTCAAAGATCCTAGTGCCTAACACTACGAAAGAGGTAAGATTTTTTCTTGGGTATGTTGGTTCTTATAGAAGATTTATAGATAATTTTACAAAGATTGTTGCACCATTGTTTAAGTTACTTTCTAAAGATGATGTATTTTCTTAGAATGATCAATGTCAACATGCATTTGAGACTTCAAAATAAAATATTTTTGTTGCACCCATTCTGAGGGGACCAAATTGGTCTCTTCCATTTCACATTTCCACGGATTCCTCTGACACCGCTCTTGGATTTGTCTTAGGATAGAAAGAAAACCAATCCTATTATGTCATCTACTTTGTTACTAAGAACCTCACACTTGCTAAAATTAATTATATTTTCACTGAAAATTATTTTTTAGCAATTGTTCATGAGATAAACAAATTTAGGCATTATATTGTTGGTTATAAAGTATTCATTCACACTTATCACTCTGCCATTTGCTACTTAATGAACAAAACAATCACTATTGGTAGGATTACTAGATGTATTTTGTTTCTATAGGAATTCAATATCACCATTTTAGATCGGCCTAGTAAGGAAAATTTAGCTGCATATTTCCTTTCTAGAGTACATAATGAAGGTGAAATTACTCATAGATGATAGTTTTCCATATGAACATTTATTTGATCTATCCACTCACTCTTTTTGGTTTTCATATATCACCAACTATTTGGCTATTGGAAGGTTACCTCGACACTTGTTATCCAGGGAGGAACAAAATAATGTCAGGTTAAGTGCTACCTACTCATGGGTTGCTGGTGATTATATTTTCTGCACCAAACCAAATCTCATCATTTGATGGTGTTTCTGTGAAGATGAAATTTTCAATATTTTAAATACATGTCATGATGAGTCGTGTGGGGATCACTTCATCAATAAAAGAACAACTTGTAAGGTATTGCATTTGGCGTATTATTGGCCAACCCTTTTCAAGGATGCCAAGAAGTACGTGAAAAGCTATGATAGTTGTTGGAGTATGGGTTGACCAGTTCAGACTAATGAGATTCCCTTGCACCCTCAGGTACTTATTGAACCACTTGAAAAGTGGGCTATGGAACTTTTTGTGCCTATAACTCACATGTTGAGAAAGAAAAGGTTGCATTATTGTATGCATTGATTAAGTTACTAAGTGGGTAGAAGCCAAAACTTGACTTAAATCTAATAAACAATCAGTTTCATATTTTCTTTATGAGGATATTTTCACTCGATTTGGTGTGCCTAGAGAAATTGTCATAGATCAAGGGACACATTTCACGTCGAATATTATCCAATATATCACTAAGCAGTACCAAATTAAGCACACGACTTCTTCTTCATACCATATGCAAGTTAATGGACAGGTATAATCCACCAATAAATTCCTAGAAGCCATTTTGACAAAGATTGTTCAAATTCAACATAGATACTGGGAAGATTGGCTACCTGAAACATTATGGGCTTATAGAACTACTTGGAGGAACACTACTGAATCCACGCCCTATGAGTTGATTTATGGAAATCAAGTCCTTCTCCCCAAGTCCTTCTCCTCATAGAGTTTCAAATAAAAACTTCTGGGACAACAACTTAGCTGGGAATGAACCTCTTAAATACAAAACAATAAAGGATAGTAAAACTCAATGAATTAGATGAGATAAGATAGGATGTCATTCAACAAAATTCCCTTGTTCAATAGGAAAAAAAGAGATGGCATGATAAATTCATCATAAAGAAGAAGTTCAAATCCAGTGACTGGGCTCTCCCTTTCGATTCCAAGTTCAAAAATTTCAAATTAAAGCTTGCCACCCAATTGTTGGGGCATTTTGAAATAGAAACATTTTTTGAGAACGTGTTAGTCTGGATTAAGACAATTGATGAAGATTAGGTTTCCTTTTTAGTGAACAGTCATATATTGAGGTTGTATCACAAAACAATGTCCAAAGATGAGTTCATTGTAGATGTACTTCAGAAAAAAAAGAGATGGAAGTGGTAAGTGAGGAGGGAAACCTTCCCAATCCTACTCCTTCTTGATTCCTTCTTCCATTTTCCTTAATATACCAAAAATAAAAAGAATATATAAAAAGAAAAAAGTAAAGATAAAAATAATCCTAGTTGTGAAAACTGATTCTTCCAGGCATGAGTTCCATTTGAAAACCATATTTCTAGCAGGTAGAGTTCACATTTCTACATCATGTTGTCAATTAAGTTTTTCAAATTATGGTTCTTCAAAATCATTTTATTTTATGCTCACATTAGATGATGTGGGATTCATTAAGACCCTCCTTGTAACAAGTCTTATCCCATCAACTTCAATACATTATCTGGGTTTGAGACTAAATATTTTTAAAGTACCTTGGAGCTTGCATGCATTAATGTCATGTTTCCTCTCTAAAAACAATGGGAATGCACCAATGTCTCCTGATTCTTAGACTCTGTAGGTGACTTGACTTCAACTCATTCATTTGTACCTGTTAAAGTGTACTATGGTACTACTAAGCACTCAACACACCCTAAAAAATCCTATGTAAATTTTTTACTTTTTGGGTACCACTTGATCGTTTACACTATCTAATTCGATCTCAGTATGAAAATGTTTCCTTCGCTTATCATTTTGTTTTCCATTTAAGTCTTTCAAGGTTTTCTTGAACATGCGAAAACCCATAACTTAGAAAACCAACATATAATTTAAATAATTGACAGTCAAAACTCTTCCCTGACGCACTTAAGAAATTCGACGTCGGATAGGATTAAGTGCAAAAGAAAAAATACTCGAGAGAACCGAAGTTGCCGAGTCCCGATATTTGTCGGTGTCGGCAGACAAGAGTTTTCTTTTGCGACAAGCACCACCAAGGATATCACCGATGCCCGATCCCTTTCGACATCAGTAGAAGGTGAAAAGAGAAATCATAGAACGAAGAATGAAATAATGTCCCTGATCGCAGACCCCCAATACCTTTCAGCCTCGGCAATCCCAGGTTTATTTTAAACACCCGCCTCCTGTCAAAAAAGGGTCGAGTCTGACTGATATGCACGATCAAACTGCCTGTCCTCATTTTCCATCTGTCATTGCTTGAGTGATTAGACATACGATCTAGTTTTCCCCTGAGTCGTTACTAGCTCTCAAGACCCACGTCGCACCCTGAACCAATTCTGCCATGTCAGTACCGTACAATGAAATCAGTCGGTTTCCAAGGTTTCTCAAGAGGATACCAACGGAAACATACACAAGGATATCGTTGATTCCCTATTTTCCCACTAAGAAAGCGACACGATGGGACATTTTAACTCTAAGATACGATGGATCCAAAGCAATTAAAGAACTAATTAATTCCAAAAATCCCACATTAGTTGCTAATCTGTGCGTGAATCAAAAGGACTGTTTGAACCTATCAATACCATGCATCACCCTCCGCACCCCCACCGTCAATCCACGTATAATTTATTTGCAGAGACTCGGCGATAGGTTCTTTTGAATCTCACTCATCACTCGAATTAATTGGTTGATATGACTGGTAGTATCTCCCCCGTTAAATCCTCTTGAGTTTTTTTTTTTAAACGAGATTGTTCTGTGCGCAAAGAAGTTTGGAACATCTAGAGGAGTGAGACGAGAAATCCATGGAAAGCTTCCAAGGTCTAGTGAGTATTAAAAAATAGTGTTAGCAAGCGTTACAGGTATGTACCAGTATATGGATGTTTTATGCTTCATTTCATATGTTTTCATCCAATGTTACTCTATACACATGCCTAAAGGATCGTTTTCGGTTAGAGGGACAATGCCTCTGAAGAAAACCACCACCAGGAAATCTCTGAGGATGCAAAAGCTAAAGGAACCAGAGGTAGAAGAAGCCTCTTCCCCAGCGGTCGCAAAACATCTGGAATTTTCTCCAAAACCGGTGCCTGTCATCAAGAAATCCACCAAGAAATTTTTTGCTCAGCCTCTGGCCTTTGGAGACACAGAGGAGAACATCGGGACCAAGATAGTATTCCCTCGCTGGGAAGAACTTTTCAAGAAAATCAAGCGGGAGGAATTTCCCATATATACCCCGCATAGCGATCCTGATACAAGGAAGCTCGACGACGAAGTCCTCCTGAATGTTCGAAGGGCATACCAACACATGGTAGTGAGAAAAACCCCAGATTTCCCCTGCATTGAACTCTTGAAATGGCTTATTGACCACACGAAAACTCAAAGATGTCTGATTAATGCCGACAACAGCGAGTGTGTCGGGGTTTTCCTTCGAGTAGAGGTCCAGAATTACTACAAGCTTAGAGAGCCGGAGGAACGGCCGAACACTGATTTTGTTATAAACTTCTATGAGAAAGACGACACCAGCAAGGTGATGGTGTCGTGGTGAAGAGAGGACAAAAATTTCACCAATCGGACCTCCGGCTGGTACCCAACGGCCAACCTAAGGGAGTCATACATATATCTAATGACCCTCCTCTGTCGATTGCATGGGGAGAAAAATTGCTCCAGGTTTCAAAGGCTTGGATGCCTTTACCTTATACTGTAGCCATTTCCATAATAGGTTTTAACTGGGGTGCCATCATTTCCAAACAGCTAAGCACCTGTATACGACAAGCTCAGACACCAAAGGAAGGAGAGACTCCATCTTTCTACATGGCATCTTATCTATTGGACGCCATCTGTGCCAGAAATGTCTTCTCCGGAATGAACTTAAGCTGGCACACCTCATAACTTTCGGTCCATGTATATTTCATCATCTTGTGGGAGAACAGGTACAAGAAATCCTACTCTCTCATTTTTGATCAATTTGTCACATGTATTCATTCTTTATTGTTCAAGAAAGAGTGCCCAAGATTGTCATATGTGGCCAAAAAGATTATATCAAAAGTTGGCCACCGGTGCCTGGATGAGTGTGATACCTACATCAGGGTTTTTAGAGCCACCAGAGCACCACATCTATTACCTGTGTATGTCCCCGATCGACTAGTAATCATAGAAATATGTTACCAAACCATCCTGCAAGGTTATAATGCTACTCTGGTAAAATATAAGAAGCGGGCGTTCACACCTTATGGATTCCATATAGGTTTCTACATGGTAAAAGACACTACTCAAGCCAAACAGGAAGGGTTGAATCAATTGGAGTTCCGATTCTGGACTAGCCGCTTTTGCAAGCACGACCTAAAAGGTTTATTCTCGAATCATGCATAACAAGTATCTTCCTGTTGTCAATGTGCCCATGACAGTTTTGAAGATGAGATCTTCACCAAAAATGAATAAGACTGGGATGAGGTGATGGCGAGGATGGTTGAACCCAAGGCAACCCGGTTCAAGGCCATGAGTTTAGATGAGCAAGAAACAGTCCTAGAAAATTCGGCTCAAGAGGTCCTCAGGGCCAGAGGAGAAAGGATAGCATATGAATCAGTCGAAGCGATGGAAGCTCCCCAGGAAGCCATTGAAACAACAAAGATTTTCCAGGTAACCCCAATACAGGATAGGAATTTCCCTGATGCTCAGGATGCATGAGAGAGAGGATTAATCATGTATCAATGGGCCCAACAGGTGATGAATCATATGCAGGATGACCCAGACCTCGTCAGGATGCCAAGGCTTCCGACCGATAGCCCAAAGACAACCCAGCGGGGAGAAGCGACCCTAATTTCATAAACATTGATAACATCAATGGGTTAAGTGACCCTAAACCCATAATGCCATCGGTCAGATCACCGATAGGAATTGCAACTCAGTCGAAGGCATCCAGGGTATCAGTAGAAACAAGGGCATCAGACCCCCTCTGCGAGATAATTAATATATATGATGATGATGAGAGCCTGGAGGTATCTCTCAGGACTCCTATGCGTGTCCAAGAAGAAAAGGGACCTAAGAAGGCTTCTTCTCATGTTCCCAAAGTCCAAACCCAAGAGGACCCACAGAAAGAAAAAGAAGTCGAGACTGGCCTCGATACGAAAAGGCCCGATGCATCGGAGACCCAAGAAGACAATCTAGAGGACAAGTCAGAACTGGACGAGAAAAAGGAAGGATCCCCACGAAAGGAAATCGAAATTTCAACAGCTGATGAACAAGCAAGTATCGAGTCTACTCCGGACGCCTCCATTTCACTCGATACCTAGATCCCCAACAAGTGACAGGTAGAGGCTGGGTCTTCGGAGAACAACAAGGAAGTTCAAGAACCTGATCTTGAACCAATATACACCACTGGAAGTCTGGGAAACACACTCACATGGGGTGATCAGCAGATTCCTGAACCTGTGGATGAGGTAGCAGACATATATACGATCACCTATGATCAAAAGAGGAAAGCTATCATTCAACAAACCACCAAGAAAAGGAGGATTACAATGGATTGCTCCATCCTTACCACTATAGAGGAAGATTTGATAAACACAGAAAATGCCAGAACATCCAAACTTATCGGCGTAGGGAGAGCGATATCGGACGCCACCCTAGACAAGGAAAAAAAGGATGAAAAGGATTTGGTCGCTGCCCTGAAAGAACTGGAACACTTGCGCCATATGGATAAGTATTATCAGGACACCACGCAAGCCTCCACATATTTAAGGAGTGAGTTCTAGGAGACCTACAACAAGTTCACAAACGAGCAACACTTATTTACCGCAAGAATAGTTGAACTCCAAGAGGATACTCTCATGGATCTTGCAACGTGCAAAGATATGGAGTAATGGTACGAGAAGGAGCAGCAAGCTGCGGAAAGAATCGACTACATTGGTGTAGTCTAGCAGGGTCGAGATAAAGAAGGACACAACATCCAAGTGTTGAGAGAAAACAATCTTGAACGCATGAAAAGATCAGCCGAGTATTGGGCCAAAATGTCTCGGGAACCACACTGAAAAATTCAAGGGAAATAGGCCAAGTGCGAAAGACACTGAGTTAAGATCAACAAGGTGATGAAAGATATCGGACTACCCGATTTTGGCACACCCGATGATTTCGTCGACTTGCAACGACATAGTCAAATCACACACCAAGTAAGATTCTTCATGGGTCAAAAGACTAGCAAAGGTGACCGACATAGTGTCAGGACAAGTACAACAATTTTTGGAACATCCGATCAGTGCTTGGGTTGTGCTTCAGCAGTTAAGTGCTAGTCTGATCAAGTATCGGATGCATGAGGTGGAGATCAGAGAAGTTTATGCACTCCCTATGGAACAACATAGATTTCCATATGCCCAAACCTACGAGGAGTTGTTCATCAGTTGGTCGGAGTATGAGAAAAGTCACCCTTTCAAAGGGACATCCTGAGATGACTGTTGGAAAACTGTTAGAAGAGAACGCCATGTGGCGAATTTTGTTTACTTATCTACACTTAGTCATTATTTCCATTTTATGTTATAAATAAGAACATCGACCACTTAGTTAGAGGTCAATGGTTTCTACAAGAAAATCTCCTTTTGGGTTTTTTAAGAACTATTTCCGAGCTAGCTTTAATTGAGAAGTCCTTCTGGACTAGAGACAAAGTTATATTTTCATCAAACGCATGTGTAATTGGACGTGGAGAAGAACTATTTCCTATCTTGTTTCATGAACGGATGTTGTAATGAGTAAGAGCAATTAAATCTATTGTCAAGTTATTTGGTGCAATGTTTTGTTGTTCTTTTCTTTATGATGAAGATGATTCATTGTGTTATCATGTGATGGATGATTAGTGTAGGTGAATTGTTTTGATTGCCATTATCTTATCACATATGTGTTTTCTTTCTGATAATTAGTATCTGAGATAGTAATTGGATGCTCACACGGTTAACATATTAGTGTTAGGCCTGTGGTATAGAATTTTCGTCTGCATGCTTGAGTAGCAGGTTATCCCAAGCTCAACCTCTTGTCCATTATTTTAGAGCCTTTTCCCGTTTTGTTGCCAAGTTGATTTATACCAACTTACAATATTATATTTGTCCCACCTAAGAGAAAATGCAAAAAGAGAAAGTCCAAACTGAAGGAGACACCTTCGCAAGAAAACGTAAATCCCATCGATTAATTGGCCGAATCGCAAGATCTTGAGAACCATTCCACCATTAAACGTTGTAGAGCCTAATTGGGCCTCAGTGGCGGGTTTGGTTCTTTTTGTTGAACTAAAGGGATTTAGGACCCATCAACAGGTACCTTGACACTCATTTCGTCAATGGTGAGTTATCTCGCATTGGTTAATGTAATACATCAATGGTCGATTATCCAAAAAAAAAATCTCATGTTCAACTTTGGCACATTCATTCACAAGACAAAAAGTGTACCACGGGTTCGGAATGCTTGAAGACTCTATGGTTTCATATTATGTACAATATTTGCAATATTTTGATTTCTTTTGCAAATTAAAAGGGCAGATCCACTACTGGGGTAAGCAGGGCATCTTGTTTCAAAAAGAGAAATTCTATGTGAATTTGAAGTAGAGATTGTTTCATCCTTACAGAAGACTATCTCATTATAGAGCTTGAGACAACCGCCTATGTTTGTTCATCTATAAAAAATTCCATTTTTCCCACTTCATTTACATTTTTCACGGGATCAACCCCTCCTCTTTAGAGTTCATCATTAGCATCCTTATTTCAGACATCCAGACAGGGTATACAATTTTTCCTATAGCAGATTATTATTTTCAGATTTTTGGTAGCATGCTGACTATTTTCTATTGGAATTCTCATTTTTACAGTCCACATTTCTTCAGTTGATCTTCAATAGATTTCTTTTCATATCATGCAGTTAAAGATTTAGCATGTATCTCTCTCATGTCATCAATTATCAATAAAGGTAGTTGGGTAAGAAACATTTATTTATATGCAGTCATCTAACTTGGGAATTCATGCACATTTTAACTCTTGAAGTTTTTTCCCTTCATACCTACACATCATGATCCAGACAACGTTCATCCATTCATATGTATGTCGCATGAGGACATGCAAAGAATTGAGTGTGGGGGGAGATGTTGAGCCTTGGTTTCAACATATTTTCGATGACCATTTCACTTATTATTATTTAATTTATCCTTTATCCTTTTTGCAATTATCATTTATATTCCCATATATCACCCATATTATTCTTTTCCACTTTAGACAAGATTCATGAGATATGTGATCGTGATTTTATTGTTTTCCCATGTTTTGATGGTTTCCTAGGTTAGATTTTGTGATTTCTTAACTATTTGAAAAAGTCTAGTTTTTCTTGTGGCAATTTACGAAAATCCGGTAGCGGTCACCTTCATAAATCTGGTAGCGGTCACCTTCAAAAATTTGGTAGCAGACATCTTCATAAATTCGGTAGTGCTTCAGTTTTTTTGATGGTTGCGCCTCCTATGGGAAAATTCAAGCAGCTGGGTTTTGTTGGGAATGATGTTGTGAAGATTTAATGTTGCTTAAACAAACCCAATGACCATCAAGCAAGGCATTGATATCTAGTCAAATTCACAGTTAACATACGTTGTTTAACCAACAAATGATCTGATTTTGTGGAGAAAACGCCCAAGTTAGATGCCACACTCTCCCACGATGATTCTGCAGGAAAATATACCCCTTCCTTTGTCATTGAGCCAACAAGATGCAATCACTCATGTCTTAACTAAGTAAAACACCAACAACGTGATGGTTGCTTGATCTTCTTGTTAAGGGGGCGAATATATGGTTGCAATGCTTTTCTTTTTATGATCTGAAGGTTGCAAGCATAAATACGAGAGACAACAACATTTTAAAGTGTTATTTTTTGGATCGGCTAATCATTATTTTGGGTGAAAATCTTGTTGCGCAAGGACTATAAAAATCCTCTATAATCTCACATTTGATGAAATAAAGGACATTTTTGTTGTAGGTTTTTGGCAGTTCATTGTAGTCTTCTTGTAGAGTGTGTTGGAAGAGGTAGGGCCCCCTCTCTCTGGTATATCCTGTGTATTTGTTTGCATTTATGTAGGTTTAATTATTATTTTCATTTCGTAGGTTTAGTTTTGCAGTTAAGCATGTCATTATTCCAATTTATATATTCAATTGCTTTCCTGAAATCAATATTTAATTTCTTCCTTTACTTGCATTCGTTGATGCTTCCAATTTCTAGTGTGAAGAGAAAGTGTGCACACAAAATTCTGGTAGTGTGCATGTTTATTTATTACCATGGATATCGGTGTTGTTAACATGGGAATATTAAGAAGTTGTAAAGTCACGAGACTTGAATCTACAACCACAATATTTGTTGGATTTGATTTAACATTGCAATTTATATTTTACAATTTGATAACGCTACAGGAATTAATCGATTTAATAAGTTAATTGGATCATTTGACATCTAAACAAAAGGATTGCAATCAATTGGTTAAATAATAGAGAATACTCATACACTTGATTTCAATTTCTAGGAATGACTTGTCAAACAAAATGCTTTTGAATGCAGTAAGGATAACTTAGGGTTTTCTTACCTAGTCCTGCATATATTTTGTGAACACATCATAAGCTTACAATCATCCAAAATGATGATTTAATGTACAACAATTTAAGTAATTAAATCAACATACAAGAAGGAACCAAAATCCCTTGAAGAACCAAAATTGTGATCTTGGAAAAATCCTTTGGTTAGTAGCAAGAGCATTAATTAGACCAAAAGGCATGAATAAACATTCAAACAAACCTTCCTTTCTTTTGAAAGTAGGTTTCCAAACATCTCAAAACTATATAGGGATATGATGATATCTCTACTTGAGGTTGAGCTTGGTAAAAAACTTAGCATCATTTAAATAATCAAGTAAATCATCTACCATAGGGAGAGGATACCTATTATTTACTGAAATATTATTGAGATCCCTATAGTCGATGCACATATGCCATGTCTCATATTTATTACGAACTAGGATGAATGGACTACCACAAGGAGGGAACTAGGTTGAATATGCCATTTGTCAATTAAATCTTGAATTTATTCATTCTCTAAAACTGACCTTTTGTAAATATATGCATTAACAAAGAACCTAGATCAAGATCTATGGAGTATTTTACCTGGCAGTGTAGAGGTACTCCAGTTGGATATTTGAACACATATTTGTATTATTCAAATACTTTTTTCACTTGTTGCTACTATCGAGAGTTGTGGTCAGTGGAGAGTCGACTAATTGTTGTGGTCATCTTGGAATGTTGAGGTTTAATGATCAACAACATGAATTTTTGAGCATGGTTGATAAGATTTTATCTTGTTTAGCTTAAACAAAAGATATTTTTGGCTTAGGTAGACATTTAGGTCTATTGTACCACTATTTCTTGATATTGGAAATCACTTTCTATAGTATATATAATGTAGGAAAGATTGCATTATCATGTGATATTGAGTTCTTTTCCTTTGTTCAACCAATGTTGTAAGCCTCGTGGATTTGAATTTGTAACAAGACCCATTTTCTTCATAATTTCTTTAGAGGAAAAAATATTTTTACTACCATTATTGAAAATCATATGTAATGGATTGTATTTCCCCTTCCTACTTATCAATGATAGTCTAGTTTATGAGGGATATTGAATAGGATACAAGTAGAGTCTGTGTTTTAGGATCATATTTCATGATATTTTTACTTGTATAATCAATCTAACTTGTGGTTAAACTTATGTCAAGAGTAGACATTTGTAACAAGAATGTCTTTTGAGCATTGCATTTAGATGCACAATGCAAGTTGAACTATGGTAATCATATCATTTTCCTATAAGAGATTGGTTGTTATGTTTTCCTTGAAATTTACCTTTGCTAAACGGTTTCTTCACACTATCTCCTTTCTATTAATTAATCTACTAAGTAGATCATTTTTTCCTGTTAGGGTTATCAGTCGATTAATATTTCTTATCCAAAGGTTGATTGATCAATTTGTTCAAGAAAAATCCTTTCCCTTTTAATTTCACCTCAAGCTTGATATCATAGTGGAATTATTTTGCATGATTGACAATAGTAAGGAATTCCATTTCTTATTGGATGCAAGGAGCTAAACCACATACATACTTCAAAACAAGTATTTTTTCTTCCTCCCTAATACCAAGTTGAATTGTTACTTGATGGAATTCATCAATATAACTTTGCATAGTTTGATCTTTCCATTTCTTTAATTGTCTTTGCTTGTTGTACTATTGTTTCAAGTGTTTGGGTGGATAAAATTCCTTCCTAATGTGGTCAATGAATGGGGCCTCCTAACTCATATTGTTTAGTAAAATATTTTCCCACCAACAATATACAAAAGTTGACATTTTCAAGGATGTGTTAAGGCCTCAACTAGCCCCAAGTCGAAAAACAATGGGACCTCCCTTTTTTACTTACACTTTTTCTTCAAATGTGCATTTATTGACTTATTTAATTTCAATGGTTGGCTTATGAGTTGCATGGGAGTTAAAGATACTAATCAGTTGCTTCTCCTAGTGTTGGAATGAAACTTTAATTTTGCACCATGTCTCTTGAACTTCATTGGTTTCATATGATGGATTATAGCTTCTACTTTTATGATTGTTTTGAATGTTTGGCTTGTGCATGATTTGATTTAATATTGCTTATGTTTCCTTTCTTTTGCATAAGATTTCCCCTAGCTCATTTGTGCATATTTCTTACGATTAACGTATGTGATTTCAAGGTTTAACATGATCGCATATATCTTTGCATAGGTTTTCATGCATCATTTTCATGATTGATAATGAAAAATAAATCAAAATCATAGCCACTTAAAATATGGAATTATAGGCAAGGTATCGAATTAATGAGTGGGAATGAGCTTGTGACACATGCACATGAAAATGGAATAAAAATATGTTTTATATTTGTAGTATACAGTGGTGATGTTTGGTTGCATCTAATCAATAAATATCATAAATGATCCACTCACAAATTTTATTCATGAAATTCATGGTATCGGTGTTGGAAGATTGGTTGTTGTCATTGATGTCAACCCTAGTCATGGGTT
>CBVK0102014886.1:0-20745 GCA_900067695.1 Picea abies
CTTGGTGCGCAAGGTATGGAAGGTATTGGTGAACTCCAGAACTTCTTGGCCCCTCTCTTGCCACAGTATGGTCCATCCCATGTACTGGTCCTCATAGCTGCCAACAGGGTAATACTGTTCATTTACTGCATCCACAAAAAAATCCTAAGTGGGATCGTCCCCGTATATTCCAGATTCCTTTGTGGAACTTTGCTCCCAGTAAGTTTCCCACCAATGTTTTACATGAGGGAGATCTTTAAGGAGTGCGAAGGTGATCTTTTCTTTGTCGGAAAAATTGTGAACAAAGAAATAACCTTCTAGCAGAGTTAAGCATTTTTCTAGGGCTTCTGGATCTATCTGTCCTTCAAATATAGGAATATTAGAATTAACTTGTACCTTGAAAGGTAAGGTGCCTCCAAAGTGGTCGGTTGATGAAGATGCACCTATTTTTATCGGTAGGCATTGAAGGATTTGGGAAAAATTCTCCATCATTTCGTCCCTCTGTCAAGTGAGAGCTTGCTCAAGCAACAGTTTGATAGGATCATCTGCTCCGTCGTTTTTCTTTTCTTCCACCATTGAGGGTTTCTCAGGTGTGCGAGAGAGATTGTCTTCAAGAGAGAAAAGCTCGAGACCTAACTTGCTATACTCGGACCTCGTCGGGGGCATGAACTAAAAAAATGATCAAGAGCAGCCTGCTCTGATACCACTGATCTAGATTATTTTCAGCACGAAATGCGAACGGAGACATAATAAATAAATGCACAAAGATATCACAGATATTCAATAAGATAACATAAATGTATCAGAGATTCAACCATAAACACATATATACAGTAATACACGATTTCTATTAATGAAACAAATGTACAAAGACTGTAAAAATACAGAGTGAAAGACTTGCTAGAATGGTGGCAACTTATATCTGAGAAGAGATGTGACGGCTACTTGCATTCACAAGAAGATGGTTACAATGAGGCTCTGAAGGCCTTTTTACAATAAACAGGAATTCCCAAAACCCTAGACATCCAAAAGCCTAACCCTAGGAGATGAAGCGCCAAAAGTCACGTGGGTCCCATTTGGGCAAATGAGTACATCAACTTCCCGGGGTCGTAACTTTTGCATACGATCTCCATTTTAGGCATGTGATAGTGATCCAAGTGGATATCGGTGGCCACCCACCTTTTCCACTTGGCTCAAAATAACTTTCTGGCAATTTACTATTTTTAGCAGGTTTTAACTTCCAGGTCCATTTTGAGGGCATAAATGAAGGTTTTTCGAGATCAAGGTTCTCAATTATAGATGAAGGCATATTGAGCCCCCAAAATGAATATGCTCAAAAATACCTTTCCAACGAGATATCATACGCCTAAAATAGAGATCGTATGCAAAAGTTACGACCCAGGAAAGTTGATGTACTAACTTACCCAAATGGGGCCCATGTGACTTTTGGCGCTTCATTTCCTAGGGTTAGGTTTTTGGATGTATAGGAATTTTGGAATTCCCATTTATTGTAAAAAGGACTTCAGAGCCTCATTGTAATAATCTTCTTGCGAATGCGAGTAGTTGTCACATCTCTTCTTAGAGATAGGATGCCACCATTCTAG
Source organism: Picea abies (assembly GCA_900067695.1). Lineage (NCBI taxonomy): Eukaryota > Viridiplantae > Streptophyta > Pinopsida > Pinales > Pinaceae > Picea > Picea abies. Next base: position 1,584 of record CBVK0102014886.1, read on the forward strand.
CGAGTCTTTCACTCTGTATTTTTACAGTCTCTATACATTTCTTTCAATAATAGAAATCATGTATTACTATATATCTGTGTTTATGGTTGCATCTCTGATGCATTTTTGTTATATTATTGAATATCTGCAATATCTTTGTGCATTTCTTTATTATATCTCCACTCTCATTTCGTGTCGAAAATAATCTGGATTAGTGGTATCAGAGCAGGCTGCTCTTCATCATTTTTTCAGTGCATGTCCCTGACAAGGTCTAAGTATAGAAAGTTGGGTCTTGATCTTTTCTCTCTTGAAGAAAATTTCTCTCGCACACCCAAGAAACCCTCAATGGCGGAAGAAAAAAAAACGACGGAGTAGACGATCCTATCAATCTGTTGCTTGAGCAAGCTCTTACATGACAGAGGGACGAAATGATGGAGATTTTTTCCCACATCCTTCAATGCCTGCCGATAGCATCATGCACATCTTCATCAAGCAACGACTTTGGCGGCAACTCGCCTTTCAAGGTACAAGTTAACTTTGGTATTCTTTTATTTGAAGGACAGATAGATGCAGAAGCCCTAGAAAAATGGTTAACTTTGCTAGAAGGTTATTTCTCTGTTCAAAATTTTTTTGACAAAGAAAATATCACCTTTGCACTCCTTAAAGATCTCCCTCATGTCAAACATTGGTGGGAAACTTACTGGGAGCAAAGTTGCACAGAGGAGTCTGGAATATATGGGGCTGATCCCACTTGATATTTTTTTGTGGATGTGGTAAAGGAACAATATTACCCTGTTGGCAACTATGAGGACCGGTACATGACATGGACCACACTGTGGCAAGAGAGGGGCCAAGCAGTTACGGATTTCACCAATACCTTCCATACCTTGTGCACCAAGATGGGTATTAAAGACTCCAAGTGACATTTGTTTCTGAAATACTATGGGGCTCTACACAGATACATCCAAACTGAAATGAATTTTCTTGACATCTCATCACTCGGTGTTGCTTATCGATATGCTGTTAAAATTGAGCAAAAAATTAAGCACCAGAACAAACGGGAGTTCGGATCTGCAAATTCACAACAACCAAAGTATGAAAAAGACGGCCCTAACAAATATTTTTCTGAAAACCAGTCCAAGACACAGGAAAAGAAGGGTCACGGGAAGACAAAGAAGGACACTGGAAAATGGTACGAGTTCCACAAAATCCCCTGGCACAACACTGATGAATATCACTCAAAACAATCATCAATGGCTGAGATCAAAGACAAAGAGCCGAACCCTAATTCTAAAAATAATGGTAAATGACAGATGATTGACGCGGACCCCACTGCTGTTGTCAATACTGCAACAATTCAACTAGAAGAACCAACAGATCCTAAAGAGGGGGAGAGCCTTTTTCATTCACAAATTTGGGTGAAGGGGACCCCGCTGCATTTTATTGTTGATAACAGAAGCTAGAAGAACCTCATCTCAACAGAGGTCTTCAAATAGTTAGAATTGTCGACAACACCACACCCGCAACCATACAACATTGGATGGCTTCGCCAAGAACGAGATCTCTGTGTCAGCCAACAGTATCGATTATCATATGGCATCCAACCCTTCAAGGATGAGGTATTATGTGATGTTTCCCCATTGGATGTCTGTGATGTTCTCTTGGGCCAAACATATATGTGGAGATGCCATGCTATTTATGAGTCTCGACCCCGTAGTGTCATTGTTACTTTGGGGGGTGTTGGCAGCCAATTCACATTTTTCTACTGTCTTATAAGCTGCCTACACCAGTGTTTTGCAAACCTTAATTTTTCGTCGCAATTCTCAAATAAATGACACTTTTATTCTTTGCGCTATTTGCACACTTACCTTTGTTTTTGTTTTCATGACTGTAAGCGTGAAAAATTGGTCTTTCGAAGTCGCATTAAAATCATTATTGAATTGTCGTTATCATTCTTGCCGATATGCCCATTGCGTTTACATTTTACTTATCATTATACATTGGCAAAACCTTTTTGATCTGTACTCATTTTAACACTCTTTGATTGATTATGTAGTTTTGTTTCATGAGTGATTGAGTTTGTGATGCATTGGTGTTGGATTTACATGTTATTTGATCAATTCACTGGATACTTTGGTTTCATAAAAATGCAATGTTGTTATGATTAAACTCTTGGTATGAATCATTCTATGCAATGCATGACACATAGTCAATCCCTTGGTATTGGTTTCGATTTGTGTGTTTGGTTTTAAAACTATGGCATAAATTTTATTTGCATGAATGGTTTATCCACTTACCAGAGGTTTCGATTGATTGATTAAAGTGGCACAGTTGTAACACATATGCGTTGTGATTTGAATAGTTGAAAGCGCCGGCGGTTGTACCATGGTAATGACTATTCTGCATGGTAGAAATAGCTCCACCACCTTCGTACGATATGTCATTAATGCTTACCCTTATTCTTGTTTCACCTTACCAATTTTGGGCAAGATTATGAGCATTCTACTCCTACGTATGCTGTGACTTAAACCCTGGCTCGTTCACATTGACCATAGTGTGCTCCTCTCAATGGCACCGGTGGTGCGAATTGAGCTGAACGGTAGTCAAGCCCTGCTACTGTTCGATAACACCCATAAATATTTACAATATAATGGTTGGCTCATGTTTGTACAGAGGTTTGAGGGTTTCAATTTGATTGTTGCACAACAATTTTCCCTGACCTTTGATGGGTGTCGGGCCAAAGTAGGTGACATTCAACTTGAAATCAGTGAAGAGTTCATTAGCTTTGCCACAGGGTTAGCAGCCACGGGCCAACGATGGTTCAAAAACTCTAAAGTTGATGAGGTGCCATGGCTGTTACTGTTCGTCTCATGAAAGGTCACATCCTGTGATAGAGGTATGCCTATTTCCATGCTTAAACAAAGGTGGCATGATCTTTTGATAGTGGTTAAACAATTTGTGACCTGTGAGGGTCGGTATGGATTGGTTTTTCTTTATCACCTTCGACTGTTAATGAATTTCATGGGTTATCCACTGAACATGCCATTTTATTTCGAGTGTAGTCTTTATAAAATGGCAAAGAGGTTTAAATGAAAGAAGGCTGATAGTAGCTTGTTTCACCATGGCCTGATCAGACTCATCGTCGTTCATCATTTAAACCTCCATGGTGATAATTGGCAAGCTTTTCTCTCTCGGAATGGTTTTGTTGATTCAAAGCCTATCCAAGTCAATAAGCCTGTGGTTAGTGAAACTAAGGTTGAGCCACCCATGCCTTACCATGTCCTACTACCCTCTCCCAAACCTTTAGTCAGCCCTGATATTGACCTACCCGACATTATAACAGACAAGGTTGAGGTTGTAAAAAAGCCTATGAGCAAGAAGGTCAAGGGTAACCCTACTGTCGATGGAAAAGGTAAAAAGAATGCTCGACTTATATTGAAACTTGCTAGGAATAAACCTAAACCTAGTGTTGATCAGAAACCCATAGTCCTCAATGAAGACTCAGACTCTGATGTCGAGCGCTTCCTAGCTAGTGAATATCCTTATTCCCGTGGATTGTGCTTCGATCCACCCTATGACTTTGTTTCTAATTTGCCCCTGTGCTTAAAGAACAATCCTAGTTACCTAGGGATCAAGTTTCCTAGTGAAACCCTCGGTGATCTGAACAAACCCTCGACTATTGGGAAATCGTCATGCGACCAATGTAATATGTGGCTAGAAAATCAAATCATTGGAAAACCAAGTTACAGTGTTGACCAGTGAAAGGGACAAGCTTCAAGCTAATGACAAGAAGCAGAAAACCACTGGTTCCATCATTTTTAGGAATGTCGAATCGGCTACAGCCTTTGTCAATTCCAAATTGTTATGATCAAGTTGTCTGCTCATCATATAGGTATGAATTTTGATATCAATTCCGTTCTATGAATTGTTAGGATTAATATAATGAATTGAGTTTGGTTTTCAAATAGCTTTGTCCACGGTTCGAAATGACTCTGTCCTAGCCATATAAAAAATGGTTATACTGTGGATCCTGTACATTGTTTTCGTTTTGCTAAAATTAAATGAAATTATGATTTGGTTACATGATTTGGTCGTGCCCAGTTTAGCAATTGATTGGTTTTTCACTGGGTTTGATTCGTTTGTATGTTGGTTTGAGTTAACGAAATCAATGGTTTTTGCTTTCACTTCGATTTTGTTTGTATCTAACATGAACAAGAGGTTTTTATGCTAAAATTAGAACACGGCTCTGTTTTGATTTAATATGATGTTGCTGTCATTGGATATCAACATCTCTGATTCAGTTCTTGTGATTTGAATTGTGAAACAATTTCATAGGATTGAATTGGCTTGATAAATATGATGTAGTCTATTAAATTGGAAAAGCGACTCTGTTTTGTCAACATTTTCGTTTGGATTTGGATTATATCTGACCTGTGCAAAAGATATCTTTGCCCAAATCATGGAACTGTGTTGATTCATAACGACTATGTCAAATTCAAACTGTTCGATTCGATTTTGTTTTGATTGGATTGCTGCGTATCTTCAGTTAGCACGATTATTTTTTATGAGTTGGATTCATATAGAAAATAGACTTGATACTGCTCTGTTGATTTTAATTTTCAAAACGAGTTTGTTAAACATAGATCGACATATGTTATCTCTGTTCAATTCATATGAGCAAATTCAGTTAATAATTCGTTTTGAAATGAATTCAAGTAATGATTTCGTTGAACGTCAATCGATTTTGTCTGCCCCCAATTGGAAATAACAAACGATTGGACGAGTCCCACAGACCCTGTTATCAACTGATTAATTCTATTATGATTTCGTTTGTGACAATTTACATACCAGTTTTGATTTGATTCACTAATAGCATGGATCGTTTGTTATGTTTAATATAGTATGATCAATTTGAGAAAACGATCCTGTTAATTTGGTTTGGATTCAAAGTGATCTTGTGGATAGTTGAAGCAACCTTTTGTGTTGATTTCAATTGGTCCATGAATCGATTTCATTGCTGTCGGTTATCCAATGCGATTTTGTATGCCCAAATTGGTGATAACATATGGAATAGAGTATATGCATCTCTGTAATCATTCGATTGATCTTGGTCCTGTTTGATCTCAAATTAGTATAACAAATTTGATTTGAATGATTCGTTTGTCTTTCAAATAGCAATTAGATACTTGTTTAATAGTAGGAATTTAATTCTTTAAAATTTGAATTGATTTAATACGATTTTGTGTTTGATTTAGACCAGCTACATAATCGTAAGATTCTGTAGCTAGTCTTTAGAGTTAGATTTTTGTTCATTTTATTAATAAAATATTCTTCTAACTTGCCTATTTTTGTCCTCTTTCAGGTACATTCGAATTTCATTGGGCATGCTGTGGCAGTCTAGGAGATATTTATGTGATGTAGTTTTTATTTTTAAGTTGTTAGTTTGAGTTAGAGATAGAAACTTGGGATATTTTCCCATATTTGTGTAAACAGTTTTGATAACTTCCACAGGGATGTTTTACCCTGTGGGAGGTCTTTAAATACTTATTATTTTTTGTAATAATGAGCATCCTCACTTGTGGGAAAACTAGGCTATGGATTTCTGATACAAACTGAGACAAGAGTTGATGTCTTGTAACAACTTTCGCTTTCAATATATCAAGCTTTTGTTTCAAGTTTTATGCATATTAGTTTGTAGTTGATTATATACTACTTTAGCTATCATAATCTATTGCAGGATGATATGATTTGATTAATGTGCTATCCATATCTGATTTCTTTCATTATTTAAAAGTACAACAATCACTTTGTTTGAGTTAATGAATCACAGATTTCTCTTCTTCGTTAATTAAATAATTTTGTATAGATATTTCCATACAGATTTATCTAATTGTGAAGATTTATAAATCATAAGATTGTTGTAATTTTTATGTCTTGTTTGTCCTGTAATTACATTTGAAGAGCACAGTAGCTTCCCATTTATGAGAAGATCATGGAGAATCTGGTGCAGGTTTCCTCCCACCAAACAATGGAATCGATCATCTTACACAGGACAAATTGGAAAGCGTTATCACAGGTTAGCTTATTAGTATAATTTTATTAGTTTAGATAGATATATCAATAGTTTAGTTTTGTAGTTAGAGTTAGTATCCTAGTTGCTTAGTTTAGATAGTTTTCAGTTTATTTCTTTTTCATAAAATTATAAAATAAAAAAAAACAATAGCTCTCGCTGTCTTAGGATATAATACAAATGAGTTTTTCAGGTTTTCATTTAAATCTGTAAATTGTAATTATTGTACATTTTGTGAATAAGATTTATTTTTGTTAGTAGTTAGATATTTAGTTTCTTAGAGTTAGCATAGTATTAGATAGTAGATTGTATATATAATAGTTAGATTAGTTTATTAGTTTGTTTTAATAGTTATTTTTAGTTAGATTAGTTAGTTTAGAGTAGTTTTCTTTTTGTTTCCTTAGGACTTAGATCGGCTAATGGAGCTGCTAAACCCGTCAGGGTGGTTCATACCAAACGACTTGGGTTATTTAGACAACCCCGGACCGGTTCCACTCTTCCAGTTGACGAACGATCAATTTCGCCCGTCAACAGTGGGTCATCTCTACAGAATACCAGAGGTAATTTCGACTACTATTCCACCTAAAAAGTGTTGCAAGTTAGTATCTCATACTGCAAAATTCAGCTTCTTCACAATCAGTTCAAAAAGAGAACAAAATGACACTGCAACCACTACAAACTTGCCCCAAGCACCTTCTATCCAACAAAAGCAGGTCGACAAGGTTGCAAAAAAGCGCAGATATTCCTTCTGCACATCATCCTCTCATGTATCTCAACTTGTTGAACAACCTCAACCTCAACAGGTTCATGATAGACTTCCACAAACTGAGCAGCGCGATGTCTCCAGCAAGACAAGTAGCTCACCAAGATGCAGATTCAACAAATGCTTTTCCTTCTCCCCCGAGAACTCAATGCAATGGAGACCATTGCTTTCGGATTGATCCAGGTGGATATTGGTGGCCACCCACCTTTTCCAACTAGCTCAAAACAACTTTCTGGCAATTTTGGGAATTTACTATTTTTAGCAGGTTTTAACTTCCGGGGCCATTTTGAGGGCCTAAATGAAGTTTTTTCAAGATAAAGGTTATAAATGATAGCCAAAGGAATATTGATCCCCCAAAATGAATCTCCTTGAAGATACATTTCCAACGAGCTATCATACGCCTAAAACAGAGATCGTATGCAAAAGTTACGACCCCAGGAAGTTGATGTACTAACTTACCCAAATGGGGCACACATGAATTTTGGCGCTTCATCTCCTAGGGTTAGGTTTTTGGATGTCTAGGAATTTTGGCATTCTTGTTTATTGTAAAAATGATTTTAGAGCCTCATTGTAATCATCTTCTTGCGAATGCGAGAAGCCGTCACATCTCTTCTCAGAGATAAGTTGCCACCATTCTAGCGAGTCTTTTACTCTATATTTTTACAGTCTCTGTACATTTCTTTGATTAATAGAAATCATGTATTACTGTATATCTATGTTTATGGTTGAATCTATGCTACATTTCTGTTATATTATTGAATATCTGCAATATCTCTATGCATTTCTTTATTATATCTCCTCTCTCATTTCGTGCCAAAAATAATCCAGATCAGATAGCTCATTGGAATAATATTGTCAAGGAGATTCATTTTGGGGGCTCAATCATGCCTTCGACTATCATTGAGAACATCGATCTCGAAAAACCTTCATTTGGGCCCTCAAAATGGCCCCGAAAGTTAAAACTGCTAAAAATAGTAAGTTGCCAAAATTGGTAGAAAATTGTTTTGAGCTAGTCGGAAAAGGTGGGTGGCCACCGATATCCACCTGGATCACAAATGGTTGGTCCTCTTTGGTCCAAGGATGGAGTTATAGGGTTTCTTGAAGGTTAAAGAGGATGGTTGACCAAAGGATAGCAAGGGTGGAGGGATTTGAGTGAAAGACTCTCCTGTTACGTTCTTTCTAGAGTTGCCATACTTTGAAGCCTGGTAAGAGCTGCCAGATCCTATTGAGAATTTGGCATTTGTAGGGCCCTGATCCCCAATTTTTGATTGTGTTTATGATGCTTCCCTAATTTCGATGTGTTCTCCGTAGATGCTGAGTGGCATGATCCCAAATATCAGCACTGGTGGTGCAGCTATTGAGGAGGTGTTCCATGGTCTCCTCATTTTTATTGCATAAGTGACAGATCAAAGGGCCAATAAAGCCTCTTTTTTGAAGATTGTTCCAAGTTAGGATCATGTTCTGTAAGAGAAGCCATAGGAACGTGGAGATTTTTGGCCAGAATTTTGATTTCCAGACTGTGGTCCAGATGGGATCCTTTGATGTATATTGAAATCCCTCCTACAAAGCATATCCTTTTTTGAGAGTGAAGTTGTCATTGGGTGAGTGCCCCCATCAAAGTATGTCAGGGTCATTGCTTATTCAAATTATTAGAGGAGCGAGTGCCTGAGTCTAGTTCTACAAGTTGTAGTGTTCCACTATCTGTAGGTTCTGATGCATGGATTTCCAGGTTCTCCAAGAGTGATTGTTTGGATTAGCTATCCAGATGTCAACTTCTTTAGTTGTGGCGAGGTTTTGTATGTGGTTGTCATAATGTAGCAGAGTTTCATCTTATTGAAGGGGTGGCAGTTGTTGCCAGGAGTCAATCCAAAACCTGGAAGTTTGATCGTTGTTGATTTCCCAAAAGGCATGCTGCTGGATAAGTAGTTTGTTCTGCCAGGAAGCATTCCAGATGTTGGAGCCTTAAAATTTGTCTTGCAGTCAGACCTAGTGTGATTGTGGGATGTCTAGTGCATATTTGTGTTCCCAAAGTTGAGCCCATATTTCTGTTGGATTTTTGATCCATCTCCACCAAATCTTTGCTCTTGTAGTTTTGTTGAGTTTATTGGGGTCTCAGAGGCCAAGACCTCCCAGGGATTTGGGTTTGTAGACTTTTTCTTAGCCAACTAGGGCCCATTTCTTATCTAGGTTGTGGCCATGCCAAAGGAAGTTTCTCTGAAGATTCTAAATTTTCTTTATGACTGATTGAGTGGCAGTAAGAGCGGAAAAAAGATAGGTGAGTATGGCTTGGAGAAGTAATTTGAGGAGAGTGATTCTGGCTGGGAGATTGAGTGAGCGAAAGGTCCAGCTGCTGAGTCGGTTAGAGATGGAGAGCATGAGAGAGTCCCACAAAAGGTTGCTGGCTACTGAATCCGACAAGGGGAGAGATAAGTAGTGAGTTGGTAGTGAGTAGACCGGGATGGAGAGTATTTAAGAGACATGTTGTTGGACAAATTTGGGGGTGTTGAAGAAGAAAATCTATGATTTTTCTAGGTTGAAGGAGGTGCCAGTGGTTTCACTGAAGTCTGAGAGGATGGAGTTGAGCTTGTTGGCTTCTTGCGCTGTGGGGGTGTTCATAAGCATAATCTCATCTATGAATTGACTGTGGGAGGCCGCAGGTTGAAGCGCATGAAGGGGGAGGCCTTGCAGAGATCCATTTTCTATGGAGGATTTTATGTACCGTCCCAGGCCTTCTGCCATTATTACAAAGAGAAAGGGGGAGAGAGGGTCCCTTTGTCTTATTCCCCACGAGGGGGAAAAGGGTTGGGAGGGGGTTCCATTATCAAGGATTGAGAAAAAGGTGGAGGATATGAGGTTCAAAATCCAATCAATCTAGTTGGTGCAGAAGCCAAAAGCTATTAGGACCTCTTTTATATAATGCCAACTTATTTTGTCAAAGGCTTTGGAGAGGTCAATCTTGAGAAGCATACCTGGCATACATGTTATTTTGAGCGAATGAATGAACTTATGAACCAGAATGACGTTGTCCATTATTTGTCTTCCCTCAACATAACCCGATTGCTCCTTTGAGATGATGAAGGGGAGGATTGGCTTAAGTCTGAGAGCTATTACTTTTGAGATGATTTTGTAGATCACATTGTAGAGTGCTATGGGTCTGAATTTTTTTGGGTTGGTAACACTTTTTTCTTTGGGTATCAGGATGAGGAAGGTGGCGTTAAGGGCTGGGAGGACTTTGCCATAGCTCCATGATTCCTCCACCAGTTGCCAGACTTATTCTCTTAGCATGGGTCAACAGGAGTGAAAGAAGTTCATTGTGAACCCATCGGGCCCTAGAGCCTTACCCATGGGTAGCTCTTGTATGGCCTAATCCACTTCAACTTGACTTATGGGGATCATTAGGGCTTCATTTTTCTCCTGAGTAATGAGTGTCAGGATGTTGGCTATCACTCTCCCAATTGCCTCAACGTTGTTCACCGATGCTTCTCAGAGGAGGTTCTGGTAGTAATTAGTGAGCTCCTGAGTGATGTCCTGATGAGTGAGCAGGGTGCTGCCTTGAGCATTTTATAGCTTGGTTATGCGGTTGATGAAGCGCTTGTGGATCATAGAGTGGTGGAAGAATTTTATGTTTTTTTCCCCTTCTTTTAGCCATTGAATTCTGGATTTTTGTCTCCAGAGAATTTCTTCCTGTTTTAGTCTTTCTTCCAATTGTTTCCTAATTTTCTGCTCCTCCTGCTATTGATTTGAGGTGTATCCAGTTTGGATGACCATTTTTTGAAGGGCTTCAATTTTTTGTTCCATAATTTTTCTCTCTTGGAAGATGTTTCCAAAGACTTTTTTGTTCCACTTCCACACTTACTACTTAAAATATTTGAGTTTTTGGTGGAAGCAGTACATATTGGTTCCCTGCTGAATCTATGTCATGTCCCACCAATGATAAGCCAAGTTTTGGAATTTTGTATGTGAAAGCAAAAACTTTTCAAATCTAAAGGGTTTGAACTTGGGGGAGGCCATAGTGTTGACCCATAGCTGAACAGGCCAATGATCTGAGCCTGGTTTTGGAACAATGCTGGACTTGATTAGTGGGCCTTCCAAGAGAAGGGTCTCTGAGAGAATAAAGCGATCAAGCCTACAGGCAATTTTTTGGGGTCCCATTCGCTTGTTCATCCTAGTGAAGGTTCCATTGCCATTTTCTATGTCTACCAGTTTGTGAAGATCCAGAAATTCCTGAAATTTTATGCTAGCTTGTTCCAGCCTTTTCTTCTCGCCTATTTTTTCCTCTAGAGTAGGATCATGTTGAAGTCTCCACCCACTATCCATCTTTTGTTTTTGTCTATGGAGCTGAGGTAAGCTAAGTTCTAAAGGAAAACTTCTTTTTCCTAGATGATCTGCGGTCCATATGCATTGGTGATCCATCCATCTTTATCCGAGCCAATTTCTTGATAATGGACTGTGAGGGAGCCCAGTGTTGAGAATGACCAAGTTTGGGTTCTAGAGGATGGCTAGGCCACCTGCCATGCCTTTCGAGTCTATGTGGTACAATTTGCAGTTGCACCAGCATCTTCTGAAGATCTCTTCTGTGATTTGGCCCATGCATTTTTTTTCTTTGTGGAGGAGGATATATGGGTCTTCCGTTTTGATGCAATTGTAGAGGATCCTTTGCTTGGATCTTCCATTGAGGCCCCTGATGTTTCAAGTGATGAATTTCATGATTTAACAGTTTAGTGGGTGAGAGAAGGAGCTCTTTGAGAGCTTCTGTATCTGTCCTGAGCTGATCATGTAGTTTCCAACATCCTTGATGAGTTGTTGCACTATTTTTTTGCCCCTCCTTTTGTTCTCCTTTGTGTTTCTTCTTTGATCTAGGTTAGGATCTCCTTTTATGCCCAGTCATAAGGTTTCCCCTATTAACGAGTCCAGAAATATTTTGTAAACTTTTCGTAGTTGGTCTTCAGGTAGGGTTTGTAGATCTTCCTTGTTGAGATCTTCTTCAAGTCTATCGAGGTCTATTCCTGCTAGGTCCTTTTCATTCATTGCCATGATCGTATCTTCCTCCTTATCTGGTGCTTTTCCTGAGCCTGGGGGTATCTCAAGGTTTCTTGGGTTGGGGCCACCCTTGGTTGCCAAATTTACTTATCGTTGGTGCCATTTTCTCCTATTTCTTTATAGGGGTTTTCCACCTTGTCTATCACTGGAAGTTTTGAAAGGGATTCAAAGGAGTTAGTGTTGTGGTGTTTTCGAATGTTGTTGGCTATTGGTTTTCTTTTCATTTTCTTTTTGAGATTCTGCACCTGGGTGAAGCCATCCTTTGTGTTTTATTCCTTGGCTGGGTTGTGGGGGTGCGTTGAGGGGGAAATCTCTGAAGATATGTCCATTCTCATGGCATTTTTTGCACCTGTATGGTACCTTCTCGTAATCTATTGTTTGTGCCCACTCCTCTTCTTGGTATTCTAGGGTTATCGAGCCTGGGAGGGCCTTGGATATGTCCATATAGACACAAATTCTGGCATAGGAGGTGTACTTCCTGTGCTTAGTGGCTTCTGAGGACTTGACATGTTTTCCTAGAGTATTACCTATGCCTGATAAGATTTCTTCTAGCCAAAATTCTTGAGGTGGGGAATAGAGACAAATCCATACTGGGGTGTAGGTGAAGTTATCTTTCTCTAGGGAAAAGCATTCAGTCTATAATTGCAGATATAGCCCAGCTAAGTTGTAGAAGTAGGGTCCTCCTTTGAATACACGGTCTTTGTCCTCCAGATTGTAGAATATAATTGTGAAGAATCCCTTAGAGATCAGATGGAGCTCATAGTTGTCATTAGGGCTCCACCAGGTTTTGATCCAGCAAGCCAATTATCTTTCTTAGGGCTAGAGGCCTAGTAACTTGCCCGTGAGGGCATGGCCCCTCATGAACTAGGCATGCTCTCCTATTCTATTTCTTTTTATAATGTATCATGGTGTCGTCAGGGTCTGCAGAATGCATTTTCCTGGTAGCCATGCACGAACTACTTTTGGATGTGAGGTCTCTATATCCATGTTCATTCCGGTGCTTCCATTCATTTCATCTTGCAAGAATTGTTCTCGTAGATGCTATGGTGGTTCGAATGATGGTCTGCGCATGTGAGCATTCTGCGGGTCGTTCACTATAATATTACGGTATGAGGGGGATTCCGACCCCTCTTTAGTGGTCATTTTGTTGTGCTAGTCAGAGCTTTAGAGTAGAGTGCATTATAGGTTTGTAGAGGTTTTCGGCTGAGAAGACAGAGGATTTGAGAAAGCATGAAAACCTAGTTGCAGAACATTTTCTTTCTCCCATTATGATCGGCTCATGATGTTGGCAATGATTGTTCCATAAGTACTTGATGGTTATCCTTGGGATTTGTAACAAAAAAAAAGAACTCAAATTCTTATCACCATTCATGTCTTCTATTATTAATCCATACCACATTTTAAACCTTGTTGGTGCAAAACAATGGACATTGAATTGCATTGCGTGAAACTAAATGATGATATTGCTACTCAGATGAGATTTCAGATATGTTGGGTTAAGTATCTCCTACATAAATTTCCCTTTTATTTAAGGGAGTAAATGGAATAATTACGTTTTCATGCAACACTCAATTGTAGGACCATCTAGATTTTATATTGGAGACGTTGGACCTTTATATTGGATTCAATTATTTAGTTTATGCGAGACACTTTTTATACATTTAAATGTTTATTTCATTGTGTTCAAATGGAACTTATGGAATGATTCCTCCTTGGTAGATGCTAATGAGTGTTTCTGTTATCCCTTGAGATGTTCTGTAAATGGAACTATGTAAAGGAATGATACAGACCCCCCTCTCTCCTAAGGGCTGCACGACCTCCCAGTCTAGGATCGATCAAGAAATTGAGTTGGATTGACTCTTTGGGTCTTTGCTAGACTCCAAACCCACTTATATAGGTTCTTTCTCCAAATGCGCAGGTCCTACGAGACTCGTAAGTCCTCTCCTGAGAATTGTCTCCTTGATGCAGAACCCCCTTCTCTCCTAAGGGCTGCATGACCTTCCAGTCTAGGATCGATCAAGAAACTCCATTGAATTGACTCTTTGGGTCTCTGTTAGACTCCAAACCCACTTACACATGTCCTTTCTCCAAATGCGTAGGTCGTATGAGACTCACGAGTCCTCTCCTGAGCACTGTCCAACCTTCATGCGAACTGACACTAGCTCCTCCTGACTAAAGGCCTTCACTTCCATGACCATGATTGTGACCACCTGCTTGACCGTCAGGCACATCACAACTTCGTGTGTTGGGTGTTTGCACCTATGCTAACTCTGACTCTTCGAATCCTGAAATCTCGAAATGGGGCCTAGCGCGTCCTAGCTCCTCCCTTAACCTTTGACGAGGTGACCCCTCACTATGACTTGGGGCCAATATTTCAAGCACTTCATGGTTTCACGTTTCACGTCCCCAGAAGAATTTACTCTCTCCTCTTCCCAATTCCCGAAATCCCAAAATCTGGGCTCCCCTTACGTTAGATCAATGGTCCACAATCCATGTGATCTGACGGTCTTGATTTCTCCATCGTGAACTTGGGACTTCGCGGTTCATGAAGTTCGAGGACTGCTCCCCTCTCTTCTCCCGATCTCTGAACTCATGAATTTCTTGGAACCAGATCTACGACCCACACTTTTCCTCTGATCAATGTCTATGATCATTTTGTGAACTTGGGTTTCATGATTTTTCTTTCCATGTGCACTCCCAAGGGTTAAAGAATGTGCACTTATCTTTGGATCCAACAAATGTTGGTCCACATGCTCAGATCTAACGGTCCAAATATGATCTTCTCTTTGTGCTTCCTCTAGTCACTGGACATTAATTTAATGGTCCAAATTCTCTTTGAAACTGATCTAATGGTTGGTTCTGCTCCTCTGCCTGAGCTTTTGATTCACGTGACTCAGAAAGTTTCTAAGTCTTCAAAGGTCTCTACCTTTGAGCTTGTTGTGAGTTCGTCTCTTGGACTTCGACTACACTTCTAAAAATAATTACTACTCTTGAGCTTGGTCTCGTGAATACTTCGAATTCCTGCACACTCCTTGTGTTCAGGGATTTCTATATCTTAGATCCAAAGGGTTTCTCGAAGAGAAATTCCTCTTTCCCTCCTAGCGTTCTCCTTTTTTCTCTGTGCACACTTTGCACCAGATTATGACACAGGTTTGATTTCCCGTGAACGACTATGCTCACCTCGTAGTAGTCACTTTACACCTCTTTCAACTTATCCTAGCATTCACAGTTCCATCTACTCATAATGGAATTCATTCATTCATTCTTGAAAACATAATAACAGGGAATTGAAAAAAATGTCCACACCATGCATTGGATCAATTTTCCTTTGTAATATTCCAAAGTGAAAATGGTTACATCTATAAATAAAAAACAAAAACTGAAACTCATAAATATCCTACTAACTTGCAACTAACTTCCAACTAACTTCTATCTACTCCCATCTAACCTCATTTGGGTGTACAAAAAATCTGTTGATCTCGGAGGGCTCTTAGGGTTCCCTCCTGACTACTTGTCTACATCAAAGCTTATCCTGAGAGCTATCCTAGTGCAGTCACATACCAGAGTCAAAGTGGAAACTCCCACTTCACTCACGATCTCTCAAGCTTAACTCAAAGGATTTTTCTGATGCTGAGTTAAGACAGAATTTAGAATATCTGACGTAACCGCCAAAGTTAAGATTTCATATAGATACCCAAACGTTGATAGGTCTTTCTCCACACACTTTACAGCAATGCTCCTACATCATACTCCCCATTGACAAAAATTCATGGACTCCTATCCATGAGTTCCTGCACTGAATTTCCATTCTTCTGAATAACAACTTCATTTTCCCAACTGGCATCTTCTATTGGGTGTCCCTTCCACTTGACCAGATATTCAAAATAGGTCTCCCTCATTTTTTTGCAAATCCTCTGATTAACAGTCTTCTCCATCTGTGGTTTTTCTCCTATCGACATTTTTTTCTCCCACTGAATCTTCTCTTGATATTCCGATCCCTTTGTTTCATCCTTCCAGTAAAGATATAGGTCTAAAACATTGAATATGGGTGATATGACCACATCATCTGGAATCTCAATCTCATAGGTGTTTGCATTAAACTTCCTCAAGATCTTACATGGTCCTATCTTCTTCATATTTAACTTGTTATATCTTCCCCTAGGGAACCTTTCTTTCATGAGATGTGCTAGAACCTGAAATCCTACTTCAAATTGAAGTTCCCTGCAATGTTGATCAGCTCTGCATTTGTACTCCTGGCTAGAGCTCTGCAACTATCCTCTGATCTGGCTGTGGAGCCTCTGCATTTCTATAGCAAAATCCTTTACTCTAGTGCTCCTGATCTCACCTTGTTCCAAGTCTCTCAACTCAAATACTCCCCTGGATTGCATTCCATAGAACATTTGGAATGGGTTCTTTCCAATGCTCCTGTTTGGTGAGTCGTTGTATGCAAATTGTGCTTGTGGAAGAATCTGATCCCACTAATTATGATTCTTAGTGACTAGACTCCTCAATAAGTTTCCAAAACTTTTGTTTAGCACCTCAGTTTGTTCATCTGTCAGAGGGTGATAAGTTGAGATGAAGCACAAATCCATCCCCAAATTCTTCCACGGTGTTCTCCAAAAGTGACCAACAAATTTTGTGTCCCTATTTGAGACAGTGCTTCTGGGTAGGATGTGAAGTCTCACAACTTCCTTGAAAAACATATTTACAACATGCATTGTGTCACTGGTCTTCTGGCATGGGATAAAGTGTGACATATTTGAAAATCTATCCACTACCACAAATATGGAATAGAATCCTCTTTGTGTTCTTGGTAGTCCCAACACAAAATCCATGCTTATTGCATCCCAAGGCCTCTCTGGTATTGGCAATGGTTAATAAAATCCATTGTTCTGTCTTTTTCCCATTGCATGTTGGCAGATTCTACATCTATTCACAAACTTTATCACTTTTGTTCTCATACCTGGCTAATAGTTTGAACTGCTCAATTGTGCAAACGTTTTATCATGACTGAAATGTCCAACCAATCCTCCACTCTGCTTTTCCTTTAAAAGGTTATCGCTCATTGAGAATTTCGGTATGCACAACTAATTGCCTTTGAACAACAACCCCTCTTGAATCATATACTCTGTCCACTAGATTTTGTCTCTCATTAGAGGATTTTCACATGTTTCATATGCTTCCTTGAAATATATATCATCACAATACATGTCCTTAAGGTGTTCAAACCCTAAGGTCTTCACCTAAAATTCCTGCATAATCAAATATCTCCTGCTTAATGCATCAACAACTTTGTTAACATTGCCAACAATATGTTTTATGACAAAAGCATAATTCTGCATAAACTCAACCCATTTTGCGTGCCTCTGATTCAATTTTTCTTGTCTGGTTATGAATTGTAAATCCTGGTTATCGCTATACAATACAAATTATAGTGTGACAAGGTAATGTCTCCACTTCTTCAAGGCTTGAATTATGGCATAAAAATATTTATCATACATGGATTATTTTCTCTTGGTCTCATTCATCTTCTCACTGAAATAGGAAATAGGTCCATTATCCTAGCTCAAAACTGCTCCAATTGCACCTCCACTTGCATCACATCTTACCTGAAACGTCTTTTCAAAATTTGACAAGACTAGAATTGGTCATTCTGTTATTTTCTCCTTCAGTATATTTAAGCTCTTCTTGGCTTCCTCTATCCATTTAAAATAATTGTGCTTCTTCTTCACTGTAATCATCATTGGTGGACAAATTCCACTGAAGTCTTTGATGAAATTCCTATAGAAACTTTCTAATCCATGGAAGCTTCTTACCTCAAACATGCTTCTTGGTGACGACCATTCTTTTATTTCTTTCACCTTCTCTGGATCCATCTTCACTTCATTTCAAGAGATCACAAAACCCAAGTAAATGAGTTATGTCTTCATAAAAGAGGACTTCTTCAGATTTATCAACAACTTCTCCTGTTGTAGTCTCCTCATCACTAGCATCATATGCCTCAAATGATCCTCTCTAGTCCTACTAAAGATCAATATATCATCTAGATATACAACCACAAAATTGCTAATGAAATCTTTCAGTATTTCCTTCATCATCCTCATAAAAGTACTGAGGGCATTGGTTAAGCCAAATGGCATAATGAGCCACTCATACAGACGTTCATTTGTGTTAAGCCCTAATATTGGCTCATTACCCCTTAATTGGGGCATATTACATTAGCAATGTTATTTTATTTATGTAGGCTTTATTTCATTAGTTGTAATTATACCTCCTAGTCTCCTATATATACCAAGGAGACATTTTCATTTGGAATCATCTCGTACTTGAACATTTAAGTGGAGTAAAAGGAGGTTTCCCCCTTGAAGACACTTATTATCTAAAATTATCTCTTTTTCAAGGTGTTGAGTACATTTTCTGAGGTTTTTCTATGCTATATTGATATTTGGTTCTTAACATATGGTATCAGAGCTCAAGGTCTTGGGGTTTCGTTGCTACATCTGAGACACCTTGGAATTTTTGCTATAAATTTTTTTATACAAAATTTCAGAAGGAATGGCTTGGAGGATATTTAGTAGATAGATCAAGGTACGTTGGGTTACAATTTCATCTCCTGAGGCCTTATACTTTTGGAGATACAACTTGTACAAGATAGGGTTTTGGAATCATCCTGAACTGAGTCATTGTGGAATTTTAGCTATAAATAATTTTCTATAATGTTTCAGACACTGAAATCTAGAGGCCATTTACAGAAATTAGTAAGGTATCTGTGGTAAAAATTTCAGCATCTGGGTCATCTTAAATTTATAGATATATCTTGTGGAAGATAGGGTATCTGACTAGTCCTATAGACTAGTCTCAAGAAGGTGTTCTAGGAAAAAAAATCATACCTTCTTCCTAGAGTATCCAAATTGAGTGGGAATATTTTCATTGGATAGTGGACAGTCTGTAGTATTTCTGGTACAAGTTTCAGAATTTTATATCAATTATTTTGTGCGGGGCACTCTATACAAGTGAGATCTTCTGGAAAAGCCAAAAATCAGCAAGTTGTGGGGAAGTTACCGTAAATTCCACTTGTCACATCCAATTTTGATCAGACCTATGGCATTGTAGATAAGAAATATTATATAACTACATAAAATAAAGTTTCATATCCAACAAGGCCGAAACTTGGGAGATACAACAGAAGAAAGATTGTCTAGCAGAACCACCTCAAAATCAGGGTTCAAAAGTGATACTTGGCCAACATGCCACCCAAAAAGGGAACTTCTACACCAAAGAAGCCTCCAAACAATCCTACTTGGACTCTT
>CBVK0102014887.1:0-21318 GCA_900067695.1 Picea abies
ATATCATGAGAGAATTTGTGTAATTATAGCAAATTGGTTGAGAGAAAAGTGGAGAGGATTTGAAAGAATAAGTATTGTCTAATTATAGAAAATTAGTTGAGAGAAAAGTTGAATTGTAATTATGAGTTGCTTATCTTCTTTCCAAAGCACTCATGTATAAATAAGAGGGATCTCTCCTCATTTTGTAGAAGGAGAGGAAGAGAGGAAGAGAAAAAGTAGAGAAGAACATAGTTAGACTTTGCTCTTGAGATAATGAGTTAGTCATGGATTTGATCATGTTGTAATAGAGTTGATGTTTTATATTGATTTCTCCATAATAGATTTCTTATTTTGAGTTGTTAATGTTGATTTTATGTGAGCTCAAATATGTTTGTTATTTGTTATTTCTTATTTATGTTATAGATGATCTTTCCTTTGTCTAAACTCATTCTTTCTCAACCAGGTTTAATTTATGAAATTTCACACTTTCATTTATGTTATGCAATTTGATTTCATGCTTTCTCAATCAGGTTTAATTTATGCAATTTCCTGCTTTCATTTATGTTATGCAATTCAATCTCATGCTTTCTTAATCAGGTTTGATTTATGCAATTTCATGATTTCGTTTATGTCATGCAATTCAATATCATGCTTTCTTAATTAGGTGTAATTTAGGTATTTTTATGCTTTCATTTACTTCATGCAATTCGATTGCAGTCGTGTGTTTCATTTTCATTAGATCAGGTTAGCTTGCTTTCATCCTGCATATATTGTGCTTGCACCTCATAAGATTATGAACTCCCTGGGTTGATAATTTATGTCAAATTCATTAGCATATAAATAGCTTGACATTGAGAATGTAAACATTCAGGCCTGACTCACAATGTACAAAGTTTTGTGACATCAAGTAGGAGTACATATTGGCATACCATGCCCTTGGGACCTACTTGAGGCCATAAGGAGACTTCTTTAGTTGACATACCAAAGATGAATACTGCATAAATCCCTGGGGGTGCTCCATATATATCTCTTTAGAGAGATCTTCATGAAGAAATGCATTCTTGATGCCCATCTAATGGACTTCTCATCCTTTGACTGTCGCAATGGCAAGTGCCAAACGTCTAGAATACATCTTCGTTACTGGAGCAAAAGTCTCATCATAGTCAATGTCATGCACCTATTGAAAGCCTTTGGCAACTAGCCTAGCTTTGTATCTACTAACATGTCCATCTGTTGCACTCTTGGTCCTGTAGACCCATCTGCACCTGACAAGTTTCCTTCCTGAAGGAATGGGAACCAGATCCCATGTTTGGTTCTCTAGGAGGGATTTGTACTCCTCCTGCATGGTAGATTCCCAAAAGGTATTTCCAGTAGCCTCACCATAGAACTGTGGATCTGAATATTGAACCAAGAAAATATGCCTGGGTGGCATCAGTTCAGTTGTAATGAGTGAAAGAGGAGGCTCCTCAAAATCATATCAAGTCCTCCTAGTATCATTAGGATCACCAACAAGATCTTTTGCATCCTGAAGAGTAGTTTTGTCCCACTTGGGCCTCAGCTCTAGCTCTACATCTGCATCTTCATACACTAAATCTGCATCTGACTGTACTGACTTTGTATCTAGATCATTTGAATCCTATGAATCATAATTCTCATCTGAAGAAGATTTGACATGTGCATGCTCATCATCTTTGGAAGGTGGAAGAACAAAAGTGTATGCATGCAGATATTGAGGTACATGCAAGGCAATTTCCTCGAATTAGACACTCCACTCAATGATCAGTCGGTCCAAGGAAAGATCAATGAGTCTGTATCCATTCACACTTTCAGGGTATCCAACAAATATACACTTTGTGGTCTGTGGATCAAGTGCCTTCCTCTTCTCAGAGGGAATCCTGGCCCATGCACGTGAACCAAAAATATGGAAGTAGGTCACTTTCAGTTTGAGGTTGCTACAAGCCTCATAGGGGGTCTTATCCTTGACATATCTATGGGGAGATATGTTTTGTATGTAGTTTTCAAAATTAAGTGCTTCAACCCATAATCTTTGTGGAAGTGACTTTGCATGCATCATGCAAGATGCCATATCTTTTAGAGATCTGTTTTTCCATCCAACAACTCTGTTTTTCTATGGAGTATAAGGAACCGTGTGTTGTAATTGAATCTGGACCTCATGAAAAATATTTTTTATCTCATGGTTGACATACTCTCCCCCGTTATCTATTCGAGGGACTTTTATCTTATTTCCTAACTATGTTTCAACAAGTGCTTTGAAATATTTGAGGTGTTGAAAGACCTCTGATCTTTTCCTGAGAAAAAAAATCCATGTGAAGCGTGAGAAATCATCAAAAAAAATGAGCATATACCTTGCTTTATTGATTGATGGATGCATAAAGGTCCCATTAGATCACTATGGATCAGATCTAAAGGAAAGGAAGCCTTCTGAGTCTTTCCTTTGGAGAAGTGGATGTTAGGTAGACCATCAACCATTCCCCAATTGCTAAACTATTTCATATATCTGAAATTTAAATGCTTGAACCTTTTGTGCCATATCCTACTACTTTATTCAGCATGGGTAAGTAGTAATGTAGAATTTGGTTCAATAAATTCAGAAAATGTGTAGAATTTGGATTGATGATTTATCTCACCGGTAGAAACCCTAGAATTGGTTTTCATGTCATATATATGCACTGCATCAGGTGTGAACATGAATCTCTTTCTGGTGCCAGAGTTTGTCATCTAATACACGGAGAGAAGATTGACAGAAATTTTGGGAACGTGTAGCACATTCTCAAAGCTTACGTTTATGAGTTCAATTCTTCATTTTCAAGTGACCTTGACTGGAGAGTTGTCCCTCATCAGAATAGGAGGACCTCTGCATGCATCCCATGAATATTACACTTCATTTTTTTCTTCCATGTGGTGTGATGCACTTGAATATATGATCCAAGCATTGGGAGAGGAGTTGATGGCAATCAAAGCATGGCTAGAATTGCCTTTCTTGTGATTCTGATCTTCTGGCTTCTTCTTCTTGGCACTCTCAAGGATGTGATCTCCAAGGTTGTTTTTTTTGAAGTATTTGGGCCATTTGATCTATCTGTTTTTGCATACATGTGAATTTTGGATAGAATCCTTTATGGTAGTAAGTGAATTTCTCCCTTTTTCTTCCCTTTCCACCTTTGGATATGGAGGCATCGTTGAAGGGTTTTGAGTACCCTTCCTTCTTTGGATTTGCATGTTCTTTCCTTTTGTCTTTGTCCTTATATTTCTGATTTTGAGGACTATTACCATCATGCATAGTAAGTGCATGTGCCTTTGGGCCTTTGATTTTCCCATGTTGATAAGCATGTTTTTCTCTTCTGTGAGAGATTCAATAAAGACCTCAAGAGAGGGAATCTTCTAGGTGGCTCCAAAGGCAAGCCTAAATAAATGAAATGTGGATACAAACACTGAGTATTCTAGACCAAGTTTGGAGAGAATGGTGAGAACCATTTATTTCTTCTCCTTATATTTATCAACCCCGCAAGCCTTGAGTTGTGACAACAAATCCTTATATTTGGTAAAGAAATATTGGAGATTATCGAAGGTTTTTGGATCCAATGTGAGAAATTCCACCTTGAGAATGTGTCCCCTCATCTCATCCTATTTTATAAAAATCCCTTCCACGGGGGTCCAAGATTCATTGGAGGTTTTACAGGAGGATATGTGAAAGAGGAGTTCAAGAGAAATGAGACTGCAAATAGTTCCAAACGCTTCATCCATTCAATTCAGATACTTGTATTTTTCTATGGCTGATGTGGGTTCGGTCTCTGTTTCCATTTTTAACCTGTATCATCCTCTACCTTGAATATGCACTATCATATTCTCCTTCCATGCAAATAAATTGTACGGTGTAAGAATGAATTCTTTTGGAAATTCCATTTTTCTAATGTCTTCAATCTTCGGTACCTGCAAAAAGGATATGGTGTGTATTTTTCCTAGTAGTCCATCAGCTCTGACACCATGTATATGTGTTTAACCTGCACAGAACATATCTAGCTAGAAAATGACATAAACAGTTTGCAGAGAAAATATGAGAAAAGAAAAGCATGATAGAAATAATGGAAGAATTATCATTAACCAAGTGAATGAATGATAATTTACACATGATATACTATGTATAACTCAACTAATGTGCACTGGAGGAGAATCCAATGCACCATAGTGGTGGTATACAGTGATTTGGACACACATCGATAGTTACGGGAGTAAACTACCACCTAATCTAGTCTCTCAAGCAGTTACAAGAGTTAACTGCCACCTTGTCTAAGTTAACTAGTCTATTAGTCTTCAGTTAACTAACTAAAACATAGTGAAGTGAGGAGGATATTAGGGAATCATGATGAATGCACTAGTCTTGTGATGATCCCAAGAACAATGCACATTAGTTGGTGATGATCTGAATGTTGCATGGTGATGAAACCAATGTGGCATCTAGACTCCATTCAACTAATCAAACTAAAGTGTGAATTGAAGAGAATATTCTCCTAGAGTGTAGTAAAAGGAATACTCTCCCTAAACTATAAGAGACTGAATAATGACTAATAAACATAGGTAAAACCTTAGGAAAAATAAATCCTAGGTGTGTGTGAAGTATCTCCAACACATTTGAGCCTGAAGTGTGCGACCCCCTTTTTTTCCAAAAAACATTCTGCAAAAAGGCCCCAATTGTTTTTCCTTCTATAGCCAAGAAAAGTTCTCTGATGTAGTCACAGGTTGGAAAGATCGCTAGTTATGATACCACTATAATATCCCCAGTAAAATGGGATAGGATATTTTGTCCTTCTGTGCAATAAATTTTCTTGATGCTCTAATCTGGTTGACAAATTTTCACAAACAATTTGCATGCATTCTACTAATAGACATTTTTGCCAAACATATTGCATGTAATTAAAATACACCATAAATAGAAGAGACAATCGGTGGTATTTTATTATGAAAGGAGATCCGAATACAATGATCCAATGCTACTATGGCAGTTGCAATACATCAATGGAAAACACACAATACAAGCCAAAAACTTGGAATCATGTCATGGCCTCCCCTCAACATATGAGATCCAACCCTCCAAGTTCCACAACCTCTCCAAGTATATCACTAAAACTCAGTACTATAAATAAACCCAATATGAATCTCCAATGAATATCCTAGATGGACCCTCCTCCTTGTCTAGCTAGGGTGGATATTGCACCACAAAAACAAGACCAACATTGGAAGGGTTTTGCTAAACCCTAACGAAACAATGGCTCCAAGAGAACCATACAAGAGATCAATCAAATCATAATGCCAAAGTGAGGCTCTATACCTCCTTTTATATTTTCTCCATGACTTCTAAAATTTTCCCCTTTTTGACAAAATCAAATGTATCTTCTAGAATTTTCTCCTTTTTGACTAAATCAAATATAACCCTTATTTTCCCTCCAATTTTCACTTTAAGATTAAAAGTCACTTTAATAATGGTTAAGTAACTTATTAATCTAAAGTTACTTTATTTCCATAGTGTCAATTTAAAAACATAACATATCCTAACTAAGTGACATTAAATGACCCCCTCTTTACTCCTTTCTCTCTACTGACAAGCCATGGAAATCCCTTCTACTACAAAATGGGAAAACCCAAAAAAGGGGACATGACAATTTCTTACCAAAGATGTGAACGAAATTGTCATTGACATGTTTTGTTTTTTCATACTATGTCTATGATAAGACATTAAAAACTTAATAATAATTTTATAAAATTAATAAAATTTCCAAGAGAAAGGTCACTTTCTAACATTTTCTCGTCTCTTTTTTTAATCGAAACCCTAGGTTTCATGCTGATGTTTGAAAATTGGCATCCCTTGTTTTTTAATAAGTTCTTTGCATCAACTTCCTTAGATTCAATTACTCTTATCATCTCCCTTGAGATAGAGAATGAATTTTCTACTTGTGAACTTCCCTTAAAAGTTAAGGATGCTTCTTTGTGAATTACATCCATCAGCTTGGATAATTCACTCTTATCTTCTCGAAAAGTTACAAAAAATGTAAATGGAGAATAAAAAGATAGGGAAAAATGAACGTCAAATTATGACTACTATTTGGAATCGGCCTTGTTGTGTAGACATAAAGAATTTTCCTGAATTCTTAGGATAGCATTCATGTCTGATCATCAACCACTTCCTTTCTCAGTTCTCTCACCTCTCTGGTATACATAACTTCTTCCACATGATCCTTTAAATTACACTTGCCATAATTTTTGTATCAATGAGACACATTGTTTTATGTGGTTTTGTTATGTGGTTGTGTCCTCTACCATCTCTTTAAAAAATATGATAACCAGACTTTCATGGATTGGCATTTGTTTTTTACCCATATCAATGTGTGAGAACCAGTCATTATATAAATAATTAATGAATATTGAATTTGTTACAAACAATTGGAACCCCAAATTATACAAATAATTAATGAATATTGACTTTGTTACAAACAACGTTGTCGCTACAAATTTTTCTATTTTTATCCCTATGCAGGTTATATCTTCTTATAAACTAAGATTGCAAATAATGGATGACTTGATCTATCGACCAAAATCTATATATTATTTAATGTTTTTATAGAAGATAAAATAATGAATAATAGATAATATTCAATACTTCTTTGAACTGTCCTGTGTAGCTGGAGGATTTCCTAAGATCTACCATGTAATGTTTTGGCTAATGTTTTTTGTTTTTTCTTAGTATATTGGTGTAGACAAATTATCAATCTATTTGTATCCAATAGGCTACCCACAATGAATATAGAAATAATTCTAATTATGTTGTGAAAATGCAGTAAGGACACCAATATGAAACTACCAAATATTTATTTGCATTAAATAACTATAACAAAAAGTGCATTGGGAAGGATCCCAACAAGCAATACAATTAGCTAGATAATATAACCTAATTTAATGATTGAATATTGTGACCTCAATGTTGGTACACAAGTCTTGTAAGTGTTAATGTGATGCAAAAACCCAAATATCAATGTTGTAGGTGAATGGGAATTGTCCAACTTATATAAATATCAGTTCATATCTTTGTGAGCATGTTGTAGGTGACAACTCATGATTTTCACCCTCCTAGCAGACATAGTATGTACCTAGCAGCAAATAGATCCACCCTAAGCCAGGGAAAAAAACCCACAGTGAATACTCACCTCCCCAAGAAGAAAATCATCCCCCTTTCTATAAGTATTTATCCCTTACTGAGTTGATTCAACTTCCAATAGAAATCTTCAACCCCTAGGTAGATATTTCGACCCTCATTTGTAACAGAAGTCACCCCCCTGGCACACAATCTACCACCTATTTTATGGTGTGACCCACCAAGGAAAGCTCACCCTCCCACACTTGAAATTCATCCCACAATGATAGGTAATCAACTTCCCATGAAGAATCTCATCCCATAGTAAATAACCAAGACAACATATAGAAAATCACCCACAATGAATAAACCCAACTGCCTCAAGTGAATAGAACAAACTCTTCTCACAATGCAAGCTCAACCAAACTGAAGCATAATGAATAAATTGTGTGATTTATTCTCTGAATGACTAGCTAGGGTGGATATGTTACACCACCAAAACTAATATCTGCAATTTCTCCTAGTGTTTTCGTCCCAAGAGTTCCAAAGCAACAATAAACTCTCTCACTTAAAAATTAGAAAATGCCAAGAAAAGAATGAGACAGGGTGCCCCTATTTTTCCCTTTTATTCTTTAGTTGACTCTTTTGTGAGCATTTTCACCCTTTAATACTTTTAACTGACTTTTCATATTCTCAATAGTCACTTAGGCACCTTTTTCCCTTTTTACTCAATGTCACTGTTAAATTTAATTAATTCCTTCTTTGCTTCAGTGACATTAAATAAATAATTTTTTATCTTTCTCCCACTAACTATAGCCTATGGGAATTACTTAGGCTATTTTTTCACTCTCCTAGAAGACTCATTTGGAAAGGTACATTAGATTCCTCCCTTCCCTAGATTTCTTGTCCTCAAGCAACTGCAAATTTGGATGTTGCAATATCTAATCACTTTCCCACGTGGCATCCTTTGCTAGTAAATATCGCCACCTGATGAGGCATTCATGAATCACCTTGTTACATAGCCTCCTCTCTCAACCCTCCAACACCTCCTCAAGAACTAGTACTAGTTGTCCCTCCTCATAAAATGGAGGTAGCTTCACCGAAGTAGTGACATGTTGCCCCAATTCCTTTTTGAGACATGAGACGTGAAACACATTATGAATTTTGCTCCCCTCGGGAAATTCTAATTCATAAGCCAATTTTCCAAATCTTTGAACCACCCTATATAGCCCATAAAAATGTGGCTTAAGCTTCTCTACATTTCTCTTCTTTAGTGAAGATTGTCTGTATGGTTGTAGCCTCAAGAAAACCAAGTTTCCTACCTCAAAAGTGTGCTCGACCTTGTGCCTATCTACATATAGCTTCTATTGATTTTGGGTCATCTATAGATTGTCCTTGAGATCCATGAGTATGTCCTATCTCTCCTGGATCCATTATTTGACTTTGGGAGCCCTACTATCACCAAACGCCAAGTCAACAAAGGAAGGAGAATCATATCCATATAATGCTCGAAATGGTGTCATGCCTATGGAAATGTGATGAGTGGTGTTGTAGCAATGTTCTCCTAAATGAAACCATGTCACCCATGCTTTTTTCTACCTTGACACATAGTTACGTAGATATCTCTCAAGCCATTTGTTCACAATATCCATCTGTCCATCCATATGAGGGTTGTAACTAGTGTTGGGATTCAACTATGTTACAACCAATCTAAAGATCTCCTTCCAAAATGAACATGATGTCCTTTTCACTGACAATATACCTCAGCAACTCATGGAGTCTAAATACCTCCTTGAAAAACAACTTTGGTACTTGTGATGCCCTCTACTTGGAGGATATGGAAAATAAATATGCAAATTATGTCAATTGATCAACCATTACATGTATACAGTCTTTTCCTTGGACCTTCAATAAACCAGTGATAAAGTCCATAGATCTGCTTTCCCACTTCTGCTCGGGAATGGGAAATGGTTGTAGTAATGTAGCAAGATGGGTCTACTCTGACTTGTTCTGTTGACAAGTCACACAATCTCTCACATGCTTTAGTACATCATCTTTGAGGCCCTTCCAATTGAACCTCTCCCTGATCTTCCTATAGGTTTTGAAGTATCCTGGATGTCCTTCCAATGGTGTATTGTGCATAGCCTCCATGATATTCTCCTTTAGTGGAGATTCCAGAACTAAATACATATGGTCCTTGTAGTAGATGATGTCATCCATCACTTTGTACATGTCATCATGCACACTATGGTACATCACCTAAAAAGCAAATTTGTTCTTGGAATACTCCACCATTAGATGGGATTTCCAATCAGCTGAAACCTCTACAAGTGAAAACACCTCTGGTTTTCTAGAGAGAGCATATGCAACTGCATTCTTATTTCTCTTTGCATGCTCAATGTCAAAATTGTAGGCATGCAGTTTTCCAACCCATTTTTGTTTCCTTTCATTCAAGTCATTCTGCCCCAAAAAATGCCTCAAGTTGTTGTGGTCTGTCTTAACCATAAATTTTCCACCTACCAAGTATTGTCTAAACTTCACCAAGGCATGCATTATGGTGAGAATTTCCTTGTCATAGATGGAGTAGATTCTCTATGAATCTGTGATCTTTCTTCTCTCATATTCTATCAGATACCTTTGTTGTGTCAAAACTGCTCATATTCCCTCACTCGATGCATCGCACTAAAGCACAAAAGGCTGATTGAAATCAGGAAGTTCTAGAACTAGACAAGTGATCATCACCTCCTTCATATTTTAAAATGTCCTTTGGGCCTCATCTGTCTACCTGAACACCTCATCTTTGTTAGATCTGTGAGTGATGCAAACAACTATGAAAACCCCTTAACAAACCACATATAGTAGCTACAAATCCTAAAGAAATAGTGTAAGTGTGAAATGTTTTTGGGCAATGGCCAATATAGTATGGCCTAAATATTTCCTCTATGAACGTGTACCCCATGAGAACTAACTACAATACCCAAGTATAGGATCTCTATCATGCCAAACTCACATTTTGACTCCTTGGCATATAGTGATTTATCCTACATGATACTTAGAATATCCTCTAGATGTCTCAAGTGCTCCTCCCATTTCTTGTTATAAATCAAGAGGTCATCAAATAATACCAAACGAAGCTTCCTCAGATGTTTTTTAAATTTTTTATTTATGTAGGATTGGAAATTAGTTGGTGCGTTGGTCAACCCAAATGGCATGACCAAAAACTTGCAATGCACATAATGGCTTATGAAAGTAGTTTTTGGAATGTCCTTCTCTTTGACTCTAATATGGTGGTACCCCAATTGAAGATCAATATTCGAAAAATACACCACCCCATGTAACTCATCCAACATCTCATTGATCATGGGAATTGGGTACCTATTTTTTATCATCTTCTTATTCAATGCCTTGTAATCAATGCACATACACATTGTGCCATCCATATTCTTCACCAACACTACAAAAGAAGCGAATGGACTAGAACTTGGCCTACTATGCCCCATATCCAGCAACTCCTTCATGGTCTTTTTGATCTCATCCTTGAATTTCTTAGGGTGTCTGTAGGGAGTGGTAACCATTGGTTTGGCTACCTCCTCTAACTCAATAGTGTGCTCTAATCCCCTGTCAAGTGGCCTTCCTCAAGGTATCTTCTGGAAGACTCGATCATATTTACTCAACAGTGTCTGAATGTCCACCTGATACTGATGGATGCTACCAGAAGGTTTCTCAGTAGTGACCATGAACTCTATTGCATAAGCAACTTCCCCGTTTTAAAATATCCCCTCCATCCATTTGACCGAGACAATCTTGGGAGCATCAGTTGACATGCCTCTCAAGACCACCTTCCTGCCATCTACTTCTTTAAATTCCATCTCCATGGCTTGGTAGTCGACCAAATGTCTCCCGATGGAAACAAGCCACTAGACCCCCAATATTCCATTAGTGTCCTTCAACTCAACTACATAAAATTCACCTATCACTGTGTAGTTTACCAATGTCAAGCATAGATATGAGATCTTTCGTGTGCAGGGAATAACACACCCCCTTGCTATTGCCACATCAAATCCCTCAAAATTCATAGTAGGAATCCCCCTCTTGGCCACCAAGGCTGAGTCAATAAAATTTTTGGTTGCCCCATCATCAATCAATATGGTGACTCATTGACCCTGTACAACACCCATGATCTTGAAGGTGTGAAATATGGGAACACTCGATAGACTGGCGATAACTCCACTCTTGGCTTCCTCTTGTGGTTTCTCCTCAACTGATTTGTTATGTTCATAATCATATGCCTTCTATACTTTCTCCTCCTCTTCACTTTCTAAGAGAAATCTACGTAATGAGCTTTCTCTTTGCCCATACAACTATTCCCCAGTTCCCATGGGTCCTTGCAGTTGAAGCAAAGCTTTTTTATCCTCAACTCATTACAAGTTGCCTCATCCATCTTCTCCTTACCTATTCCTTCTTTCTTAAAGGGATTCTTATCTTTGTTCTTTTTGGGAACGAATGGTTTGGAGAAGGTTTTTGTCTTCGAGACTGCATCCTCCATGTCCTGTGTCCAGATAATAGCATCCTATAACATCTCCATTTTGAATCCATTCACTCAACCATGCAGTGGCTCAGATAAACCCTCCGTGAGAAACATCACCACTCTCTACTTAGATATATCGATCACTATGACTACGATCCTATGAAACTTAGTGATGTAAGCATCCAATGTCCAAACATGTTTGATGTGTGCCATATCTTTGAAATATAGCTCTAGATCTTTCCCATCAAACCTCTCCATCAATCTCTATGTGAATTCCAAATAAGTGGTAATGGTAGCATGTCCCAGAGTGACTAATCCATGGTACCACCACTTGTGGGCCTTCCTGTACAAATACAAGGTAGAGAATTTAATAGCCTCTACCTCTATCACGGTGTTAAGCTAGAAATAGGTATCCATATTTTGATCCCATTCCCCAGTTGTGGATTTGTGTGAACCATCAAATGAGGGGATGGTGAGATTCCCAATATTTGTCATGAGATCAACATTTTGCTGACCCTGTTGACCTCCCTTGGAATGTTCATATATTTGAAAATCCTCGCCCATAGCTTGGTATTCCCTCTAATAGTCATCAAAGGTCTCACCTTGACCTTGTTGTCCTTGATTCCCTACTTGTTGATTTCCAGTGAACTCAGGTAATAGTGGTATGGGAATGATTCTTCCTATAGTTATGGTACAAACTTTTCTAGGAACATGGTTGTTGTTTACCTCTGCATGGTTTCCATTATTCCCATTGGGACCCCCTAGACCATTATTGTCTGCATGGTGTCCATTAGTGCCTCCATTTCCATTATTACCCCCATGGTTCTCGTTTTCCTGGTTGGTAGCAATAAATTGTGTCAATAACTTTTCTAATTGTTGTTTTCCATTCTATATTCCCTCTAAAATTTGCAAGGCCCTATCGTTATTCTGATCCCCCATAGCTACTTCTTCTTGTTCTACCTCAGGTTGGTTTTATTCTACTACCTCTTCCTGGTTAAAGTTATTTTTTTTCTCTCTCTACCTCCTAATTATGTAGGTGATATACCCTTCTCTATCTCCTTCATTCATGAAATTTTAAATTCCCTCAGACTGGTAGGACTGAGGCTCTCATACCACTGTAATGTTTTGGCTGATTGTTTTTGTTTTTTTTAAGTATATCGGTGTAGATAAATTATAAATCTATTTGTATCTAATAGGATACCATAATTAATATACCAATAATCATAATTTTGTTGTGAAAATGCAGTAAGGACACCAATATGAAACTCCCAAATAATTATTTGCATTAAATAACTATAATAGAAAATTCATTAGGAAGGATCCCAACAAGCAATACAATTAGCTAGATAATGAAACTTGATTTAACACTTGAATATTGTGACTTCAATGTTGGTACACAAGTCTTGTAGGTGTTATTGTGATGCAACAACCAAAATAGAAATGTTGTAGGTGAATGGGAACTATCCAGCTTATGTAAATATAATTTCAAAGTTTTGTGAGCTTGTTGTAGGTGATAACTCCTTCTTTTCTCCCTCCTAGCAGCCATAGTATGTACCCAGTAGCAGATAGATCCACCCTCAGCCAAGGAAAACACCCCACAATGAATATGCACCTCCCGAAGAAGGAAATTGGCCCCCTTTCTATAAGTACCAGTCCCTTACTGAGTTGATTCAGCCTCTAATAAAAGTCCGCAACCCCTGGGTAGATATTTCGACCCTCCTTTGTAACAGAAGTTGTCTCCCCCTAGCATACAATCTACCTCCTCTTTTCTGGTGTGACCCACCAAGGAAAACTCACCCTCCCACACTTGAAATTCATCCCACAATGAGAGGTGATCATATTCCCATGAAGAAACTCATCCCACAGTAAATAACTCAACCAACATACAGAAAATCGTCCATAATGAATAAACCCAATCGCCTCAAGTGAATAAATCAAAATCTACTCACAATGAAAGCTTCCAAATGATGGAAAACGCAACCCAACAGAAGCATAATGAATAAATATGCATGATATCTTCTTTGAATGAATAGATAGGGTTGATATGTTACACCACCGAAACTAATCTCTGCAATTTCTCCAAGGATTTTCATCCCAAGAGTTTCAAAGCCACAATGAGCTCTCTCACTTGAAAATTAGAAAATGCGAAGACAAGAATGAGAGAGGACACCTGTAACACCCCAGGTTTTGAAACCCCATTTTAAATAATGTATTGTTACAATGTTGAGAATCCTGAGTGCCCAAACATTTATTTAACGGGCTAGTATGCCCAAGAAATGTCATGTTTTGATCATTATTAATAATAAACACATCATTGGCTGCTAGACGGACAAGGACTAGAGTTATATGGGGCTATGATTCCACAATATAGGGGGCTTGAGGGGATAAATGTTTATTCCTATGTTAATTAACTTTCTACCTAAGGGAAGGGGATCGGTTACATCAGCTTTTTAGGGAAGGCTAGGAGGTTCTTGATTTCCCCGTGAAAATACTTAAACCCATCGCTTGTCTGATTGTGGGGTTGGTCATTGGCTCGTCCACTCCATAACCTCTTCATTATCCCATTCCTTCCCTCACACACTCCCATGCATGCACTCCCATACACCCCCTTACCCATCCATTTATCCCTCCTCACCCACGTATTGGCTTGGAAAAGAGAAAAGGAACCAAACCACTGGAGAATTAGCCACAGGATAGTTGGATGTAATGGTCGTTGGTGCAATCCAACCATGACTTGGGGCCTGCATAACTAATATGCATTGTCTTGTGTCCTGTTTTACTCACAAATACAAGTCCTGAGAGTTCAAGCATTGAGATTCTGGACCACCTGTGATGGAGGCCTTGGTAAAAAGGAGAAGGACTGCCTGAGGGACTGTGTGGTAGAGAAGGGTGGAGGTCCATTCTCTTGGGGTAGCATAGGTTGGGGAGAAGAGATATGGGTACTTGGGTTGTTGTGGGTGTTGGGAAACCTATGAGGGATTGAGATCTGATTGGTTTCAGAACCCAAGTGCACTCTAGAATCGTCCTTGTGTATTCATAGCCCTAGCTTGGGAGTGGCACTGTTGTTGATATTTGGAGAAGTGGTGTCTACGGTTGGGTGGAAGGTCCTTTGTCTGCAGTCAGTTGGTGTCATCTTATATAAAGATAAGTTCTCTATGTTATGGTATCATTAACATGTATTTGAATGTTATTTCCGCTATATATTTAGTTATCCTTCAATTGAATCTTTAGATTATGCATGATTTCTTATTATTGTTGTGCATGCCATTAAAGTCTTTTATTTTATGCATCCTTAAACAATGAAAAGGTATTTGTAAGAGAAAGAAGTCCAAGGGAGGGATTTTAGGTAGCATACCCCAGCTTGTGGGTGGATGGGTATGTTACAGTTTGGTATCAGAGCTTCTGTTTAAAACACTGGGCCAGTATGGGCTAGGTCTATTGGTCAGAGTCTTGGGGTCGAGATTGAATTTTGACTGTGAAGTTGAAAAGCTCAGGAGGAATGGTGTTGCAGAGTCTACACAAGAGTTAGATCAACAAAGACCCGTCATAAAGGGGTTTGAAGGATCCTGATCGTCCCCTTTGAATTCAGGAGTAGTCTCCACTGTAGGATCAAGAGAGATCTTAGATCATTGGATTAGAGGACAGGTGAACAGGGGTCATCCGATGACAAGGGAGGTAAATTTTAAGGTCATGACTATCAGATCCGATTGGAGAGAGACATCAATGGCCATCAGGCATTGCGGAGAACCGAGTTTCATCGGAGTTAATTTTCTAAGGTGGTCCCGCAATCCAAACCATGGTTTCACCGAGGGGTTATGTGTCAGCGTCAAGAGAATTTCAAGGCAAAAAGTGGATTACTCCAAATCGCCGATGTGTGCCCCCTCAAATTGAAAAGGAATGCAGTGATGTGTCATGTCATTGCTTGAGCGATGAACCCCAAAAGAGTCGAAGTAGCCTGGGAACTGTCAATCTATGGGAGGACACGCGTCCACTGATCTCGTGCTCTGGATAAAACACTCCAATAAAAAGTGATTGTGGAGGGGGTTTGAAGTTTGAGACTTCCGAAACCTGAAGACCTAAAAGAATCTCAGCCATTGATCTATCAGGAGCCATGCGTCGCCATATCTGGGGCTTCGAATAAAATCCAGTGGGGCTAGACAAGTTTTGAAAACTAAGATTTCCGAAACCCAAAGACCCAAAAAAATCGTAGTCGTCAATCTGCGGGGTGGCACGCGTCACTAGATTGCAAGCTTTGGACAAAAAAAATTCAAAAAAATGGTTGAGGTTTGAGATCTCCGAAGTCCAAAGCCCCGAAGTAAAACATAGCCATCGGATTGAGGAGGACACGTGGAGTATATCCATGGAATCCAGGTGAATACCCAAAGTGAATCTTAGTCGTTTGATTGAGGAGGACACATGGTGACAGATTGGTCAGTTAGGGAATTCAGAGTTCGGGAGAATTGGAAGCGTGTTAGTAAGGAAATTCCCAAAGTCCTAAAACTTGAAGAGATGAAGTGATGGGGCATGATGACGTCACCCAGAGGTGATGTGGACCCTAGAATTCTTGAAGTGACGTGGCTTGTGGACATCACCTAGGATGACATGGACACATGGGAAGTGTCCCACGTGTCAATAAGTTTTGAGCATTTAGAGTATTCAAAGTTCGATTAGAATGTGACACATGTCACTTGACTGATTGGGCCACGTGTCCGCTTCTAGTATTTCACCATGTGGCAACAAATCATGCAATCCAAAGATTGGGAACTCCATAGGGGAAAGACATGACAAGTTGCATCAGGTTGAAAACTTCTGAAGGCCAAAGTACATATCAACCATTGATTCCAGAAGACACATGTCTATGGATCATCGACTCTAGGTGAAAGCACTCTGAAAGGAAGTGAAGGTGGAGAGTTTGAAACTCTCGAAGCTCGAAGAGCCGAAGTGATTCATAGATGTTGATCTGCAGGAGGACACGCGTCGACAGATCATGAACTCTGGGTAAAAGCATTCTGGAAGGAAGCAAGTGGAAAAAGTTTGAGACTTCCAAAGGATGAAGTCCCAAAGTAGACTAGAGTCGTTGATTTGAGGAGGATGTGTGGTGCCTGATTCCGAAATTTAGATACAGAGTACTCTGGGGAAAATCGAAGGTCAAAAGTTGAAAATTTTGAAGCGTGGAGTTCTGAAGTGGATCTCGATTAGTGATCGTGAATGAGGATGAGGACCATTGATCGGGTCCTGGTTGAAGGTTCCAAAGTTTCAAAGTCATAAAGCTCTGGATAAGGGATTTTTCAGCTAATAATAGGGTCATGACAGTGGTCACATGCAAATTGAGATCTGAGGGAAGGAGGGCTAAGGGCCGAATTGGTTGTCCTTGATACAAAAAAGTGCTAAGGAAGGATTTAGCCACGGTTTCTAATTGTGGTCACCTGGGAAGTGGTTTGAATGAAGTGCTTTCGCAGGATGAAATCCTGTGTTAGCCAAGGATAATAAGACATGGTTATTTTCAGAGAATGGGGATATGATCTCCATGAACAAAAAAAAGAGATCTGTAGCATGGTTTGGCAATTTTGTTTATCATATGCGTAATTCTAACAAAATGGTTGCTTGCACATTTTGCAGAATTAAGGGGCTTAAGCACATCAGCTCATGATGTGTATTGAGGAAATGGAAGAAGGTGATGGAGCCTCCATTCATGATAAGGAGACCGAAGGCCAGAATACCAAAGTTGGTAATGCAGAGAAAGAGTCCAACGAACGCAAGGGAAAAGGAGAGCAGGAAACATTAATAGAAATGGTAAGAAGCCTAAAGATGGAAGTGTAGATCTACAAAGAAGACAATGAGAGACTGATGAGAGAGAAAAGTAAGATAAATTCTCAAGTGTTGCAGAGCTTGGATCAGTTGCAGAGGAAAATGAAGAAGGGATCAAACTCAATACAAGAGGAAGAAGGCAGGTGTCATGAAAGAAGAAATGCTCATGGAAGAGTTGGTTATTCCAGAAGTGCTAGAAGATATCATGAGCACCACTCCCCTCCTCACTCAAAAATAATGTTCTATGCATCAGAAGATCCCATAAGCAGTCCAGAGCTGTCCCCTATCAGACAACAAAGAAGGAAACAAGAGATAGATAGTTTTCAAGGAGAGATGAGGAAGCTCAATCCACCTTTCTTCGATGGTGAAAGAGAAAGGGAAGATGATGTTGAAGCATGGTTTCTTGGGCTCTGGAGATATTTTCAGTTGCATAACTATTCATCAAACCTAGAAGCCAGGATTACCACCTACCATTTACACGGGAAGGCTATGATGTGGTGGGACCAACTGAAGCAAGTAGAACATGTTAATGAAAGTGGGATCACTTGGAAATAGTTCGAGAAGTACTTTCAGAAGGAGTACCTCTCAGAGAATTTCTATGACAAGAAAATGCAGGAGTTCTTTGAACTCAAGTTGGGAAGCATGACTATGGCAGAGTACGAGAAGAATTTTTTGGGATCCTTAAAATATGTCAAGTTCATTGGTGATGATAAAGTGAAAATAAAAATATTTCTAAGTGGATTTCCAGCCTTTTATAAGAAAAGATCAAGTACGATGAACCCAGGACCTTGACTAAAGCCATCAAGAAGGCTAAATGCTTGTATGAGCAAGGTTAGGGAAGAGAATCCCTGCATAAATCTTGGAAGTACAAGAAAAATGCGAAGTCTGATCAGAGGAGGAAAGGATTCAAACCTCCTTTCAATAGGAATGATCCTAATAGAAATCATCAAGATCAGTATGCTAAGGGAGATTCCAAGAAAGAAGATTCCTTGGGAAAAAGGGGAAGACCACCAATCCAATGTTGGGGATGCAAACAAGATCACCTTTACAATGATTGCCCACACAAAAAATAATGATTGCCCACACAAAAAAGATAGGGTGAATATTGGGCACAACATCCAAGAGGCTAGAACACTCAAAGATATGGGAAGAATCTATGTAGCTTTAAATGATCGACAAGAAGAGTACCAGTCCAATATGATCAAGGTGGAAGGTAAGATCGTAAATCAACATGTTGCTATTTTGATTGATCCAGAAGAAATTCATTGCTACATTGATCCTAAGATAGTGGATAGACTACATTTGGAGAAAAGTAAACTTGGAAAAGCAAGTTTGGTTCAGTTAGCCACTGGAACCAAAAGAAGAATCCATGATATGGTCAGAAGTTGTTCCATAAGTCTTAATGGCGTGAATACTAGTACTGATATAAATATCATACCATTGGGGTATTATGATGTTCTGATTGGGATGGATAGGTTGGACAAGAATCATGTTGTCCTA
The DNA here is from genome assembly GCA_900067695.1 of Picea abies. Taxonomy (NCBI): domain Eukaryota; kingdom Viridiplantae; phylum Streptophyta; class Pinopsida; order Pinales; family Pinaceae; genus Picea; species Picea abies. The sequence goes on from CBVK0102014887.1 coordinate 18,957, forward strand.
GATTGTCATAACAAGACATTTACATGTATTTATGGTAATGGAAAACATAGCACTGTGAGAGGAGTTCCAAGGCCCATCTCTATAAAGGAGATTTTGGCCTTACAGCTAAAAATATGTTTTAGGAAAGGATGTCAATTGTATGAAGCTCATGTGGAAGATCCAGATAATACAAAAGGGCCAACCCTTGAAGATTTCTCAGTGCTACAGGAATTTGAAGATGTATTCCAAGAAATACCCGGATTGCAACCAAGAAGGGAGATAGATTTCACAATTGAGTTAGTGCTAGGAGCAGCCCCGGTGTCAAAAACACCTTATAGAATGAGCACACCAGAGTTAAAAGAAGTACAAATGTAGTTGGAGGAATTGTTGAAGAAAGGGTACATACGTCCAAGTGTTTCACCTTGGGGAGAACTAGTACTTTTTGTCAAAAAGAAGGATGGAACCTTGAGGTTGTGTACTGACTTTCGACAACTGAACAAGTACACTATAAATAAAAAGTATCCTCTACTCTGAATTGATGACCTCTTTGATCAGCTAAGAGGAGAAAAGATATTTTCAAAGATTTACCTGAGGGCAGGATACCATTAGGTAAGAATCAAGGAAGAAGAAATTCATAAGACAACCTTTAGGACCAGGTATGGGCATTATGAATTTGTAGTGGTGCCATTTGGATTGACCAATGCACTAGCTGTCTTCATGTGCTTAATGAATGGCATATTCAGAAATTATTTGGACAAGTTTGTCATAGTATTCCTGGATGACATACTTATCTATTCTAAATCTGAAGAGGAGCATAAACATCACTTAAGATTGGTATTGCAAGTGCTAAGAGAAAATCAGTTGTATGCCAAGTTTAGTAAGTGTTCTTTTTATCAAAATAAGATCCATTACTTGGGACACATTATTTTAGAGCAGGGCATAGCAGTAGATCCAAAGACGATCGAAGCCATTAGAGGATGGCCAACACCCAGAAATGTGTCAGACGTCAGATATTTTATGCGATTAGTTGTCTACTACAGAAGATTCATAGTAGGATTCTCTAAGATTGCTCATCCTATCAATTCTTTGCTAAAGAAGGGAACTAAATTTGAATGGACACTCAAGTGTGAAAAGAATTTTAATCTATTGAAGGAATTGCTTACTAGTGTGCCTGTGTTAAAGATTGTTGACCCAAATGAAAGTTTTTTTGTATGTACAGACACATGTAAGGAAGGAATTGGGGGAGTCTTCACTCAAAATAGACATGTCGTTGGATATGAGTCCATAAATCTTAAGGAACATGAGAGGAACTATGCCACCCATGACTTGGAACTTGCTTTCATTTTTCATGCCTTGAGGATGTGGAGACATTATTTCATGGGGAAGAAATTTGAATTAAGGATAGACCACATTGGCCTAAAGTATCTTTTTGAACAGTCGGCCTTGAATGCCAGGAAAAAACGATGGATGGAGTTTTTAAGTGAGTATGACTTCAATATCAAGAATATCAAGGGGAAGGAGAATAAAGTTGTCGATGCGCTTAGTAGGAGAGTGCATCTCATGCATGCTACTATTGTCTGTATGCATCAGTCAGACTTGAAGAGTAGAATTTTAGATAGTCTTGTTATATATCAGCATTACCTACAAGTAAAGGAAAAATTATAAGAAGGAGATGTATAGAAGAAAATAAAGGAGTATGAAATAAAAGAAGATGGATTACTGATGCATAAAAATGGAATCTATGTTCCTAGTTCCGAAGAATTGAGGAATGTGGTACTGAAGGAAATGCATGATGTTCCTTATGCTGGACATCCAGGTTACCAGAAAACAATTACAGCAGTAAGAAGCCATTTCTTTTCGCTGGGAATGAATAAGGATGTTGTTTATTACATCACTCCATGTATGGAATTCCAGAAGGTGAAGGTTGAGCATAGGAAGCCAATGGGTTTGTTGCATCCATTGCCAATTCCAGAGAATAAATGGGAAGTGATCACCATGGAATTCATCATAGGATTACCCAGAACAAATAAGCAACATGATTCAATCATGGTGGTGGTTGAAAAATTAACAAAGGTTGCTCATTTTGTGCCAGTGAAGACAACACATACAACAGCTAATATTGCAGAAATTTTCATGAAGGAAATTGCTAGGTTGCATGGGATACCTAGGACAATTGTCTTGGACAGAGATACAAAGTTTACCTCCAATTTCTGGAGGGGATTGTTCAAAGGATTTGGAACAAGTATAAACTTTAGCACAACATATCATCCCCATACATATGGGAAAATAGAGAGAGTCAATCGAATAATTGAAGACATGCTAAAAATGTACGTGATGGATAAGCCATCTAAGTGGGAAGATTACTTACACTTGGTTGAGTTTG
>CBVK0102014892.1:0-12066 GCA_900067695.1 Picea abies
GTGACCTATCACTGTCACCTTAATAGGAAACCCCTTTTTGTTTAGGAGTAGGATGAGACTACCCCAAGGGAGACATCCCTAGTGACCTAAAGGGCTGGTGAAATGAAGAAAAGATATAATTTACCCCCCTCTCACTGGTCACTCAATTTAAAAATGTCACAAGGTTTATATCCTTTAAGATATGAAGCAAATGCAGAAATAAGGTGTCCCTGCCCTTAACAAGACAACAATTGAATAAATTTGCAGTTACAAGCAAGAATCATATTGGTGCTTCAATGAGACATTAAACTTGTGAGATATAATTGTTAATCAATAAGTATATGCAGTAATGAGCAGATGTACAACAGCAATGAGAAATATGTAACAGTTGCAAGAATACTCTTCAGAAAATGCTTTTAAAGACAATGAAAGTATAGCATTTATCACTTAGAATGATAATATATTGTCGTAAACAAAATTCAAAGTGCTTAGCTAGCAATAAGCATTGAATATGCAGAAAATTTGTTGCTCCACTATGGTTGTAACAAACAATTATAACAGTAGCAATAAAGTTAGTTTTCTAGGCTAGGTTAGTGTTAGTTTTAGTTAGTAAAGGCTATAAGGTTTAAGGTTTGAATGTTGATTGATTTCTCGAGGAAGAGGTGAAGAATAGTGCCTTAATGGGGTGATGGAGTCGAGAGGTGGCGGCATTCACTTGGAGCAAATAACAATAATGATATTACTAATCCAAGTAAAGAATGGATCTAGGGAGAGTAGCACCTTAAGTCTTCCTAGGATCCAAGCTTTGACCTTAAGTCTTCCTAGGATCCAAGCTTTGAGAAGGGGATCTAACTAGGGTGTATGCTCTTCTAGGCCCTAGCGCCTCCTCCTTAGATTTATTAGAAAATATATTTTAATGCAACACAATTGATCAAGGCTTCTAAAGTGCTAGCATTTTAGGGCTTTAGAAGCTTGACAATGTAAATCACCTTTAGCAAAGACTAGCAAATATAGAGTAAAGAAGTAACACCTTAAGTTATTTACACCTGGGATTTATTAAGCATGCAATTTCATAATCTTTATCATGAGCAAGCAAATATACAATAACTATTCAAATGAAATGACCAAATGCAGATTTACTTACTTCACCAAGAATAATCATACCATAAAACCCTAGATTGCAAGATGTCTTCGCCAAAATGATTCAATGTGCAAGTAAAGAGACTCCAAGAGTGGTGCGCATCACTATTTCAACCAATATACCCCAATTAGGGCGCAAATTTCAGTCCTCTTCTCTCACAATGAGAGTTATGATGAAAATGAATGTCACTTTTGTGTATTTATACCAAAATATGGCATAAAATTAACTTTAGTTCAAAATAATAGTGTCGACCTGATCAATTTTCCCTAATTTCGGAAAATTAATAAAATTACATAAAATGCCCTAAAAAAGGGTGACGTCATCCCTCCTAGGGTGACGTTAGGCCTTCTCCATGAAGCATTGAAGCCATCTAGCCAAGCATTAGGCCTCCAAAGGCCCTCCTCCATGCCACACGTGTCAAAACTACAGCCCAACATCATCTCAATGTCAAACCCTAGCCGTGGGTGATGTCATGGGGTTACTAGGGTGACGTCCAAGGTCTTCAAAGGCCATTGTCCAAGTGGGAAGGGTGGCCCCTCATCGTTTAGGCCTGCCAGGGTGCCTCCAAAGGCAACGTCCTCTTCCTTCACTATGCAAGTTGGTCATCATTGTCTTGCCCCAAGCCTGGAGTCTCATCATCCATCCCCGGGCTTCAAGCCCTCATGAAGGTCCGAACAGGTCATCTCCTCATCAATACATGTCCACTGAGCAAGGTCCTGCAAAGACAAATAGGTACGCCCTCCAGGGATCCATGAGTCACAAGTATCATAGCAAGTAAATCACATCCAATAATCAAACCACCTGAACATGTGCATCAAACCCCCCTTTTCAAACCAAACAAATGTTGAAGGACGTTATACAATTTGTCAAATTTAGGTTTGGGAAGGGTCTCAAGGTGCCCTATTGGGTCAATCAGTCTAGGTCCAAGGTGTTTCCTAAGTGGAACCTATCCTAGTCATGTGTGCATGTGAGATGGTGTGGGATGAGTTTCTGGGTCATGGGGTTAATGACATACAAGGGTTTGTATTGTCTTACCTATGGGCACCTTTGTGGAGGGTGAGTTGCCCTTTGTCCGCAATGCAATTGTTTCAAGTCCATTTGTTTGTCATTCTTCTTCTTAGTTTTTTATTTCATGTTTCTTTCATGATTCAAGGAATTAGTTGGAGGCCAATGTCCTGGCTTGGTCTCCAGATACGACAGTGTCATTCACAAATACCCCGCGAAAATTAGAAGGTTGGCTCGTGATGAAAACCCATTTCCCTCAATTATGCAAATGAGAGCCACTACCATGGCTTGGTGACCAGATGATGGTAATGTCATACCGCTAAATACTTATGATCATGATAGGCCGACACTTGATGAGACCTCCTATCCCCCAACTAACACCTTGAGTATTCATTATCATTCATTTTGTAGGTCTCCCATTTCTTATAGAGAATCATTTCATTGCTTTCTCGGGGATCCTTGGGCGAAGCATCTCAAAGGTTTTATGATTGGATTTTATATTTTTCCATCTATGTTTACCCTCTGGGCCTTTAGCCCCTTCTTCCCATGAGGTAAGGTACAATCCCTTCTTGGGTCAATACACCAGAAGATCCCAAAGGCTTGGGAGATGGAGGGAAAGAAGTATGGAAAGTGACAAGTATGGTAGGGAACAAACAATGACTTTTCAAGGAACCACCCAGTAGCAACCTATTCCTGAGGGAAACCAACTTACTAGGACACGATGACACCCCCTCGAATTTAAATAAGGCAAAGAGCATAAATTCCAAGAAAATGTTTTGAAATAAAGAAAGATCTTTTGCAACATGTTCAAATGCTTTAAATATCGTAGTGATACATACCATGATACCTAGACTCATTACCTCATGGAGCAAGACCCACTGCCTTGTGGGAATTAGGCCAGTGTGGTGGATGTTGTTTCTGGTGATGTGTAGGATGCATCAATGAAAAGAAGGGCCCCTCCAGGGCTATGCTCTGTCCATCTGGCTTTCGACACTCTATGTCTACAACTTGTGGGCCTCAAGACATGACCTCCTTAGTTACCCCTGGGTTTGGGGGTAACATTGTTCAACTCTAAACTCTAGAAGACTTATGACTATCTCCCTCAAAATAGGAAACATTCAGTGATGCAAGTGGTCCATCCTCTTGTACCACAACTCGCACAAGTTGTCATTGTTATGCACCAGGGCTCAAACAAGTTCACCCTGCAACCTGTACAAATTACCTTCTCTAACCCCTATTACCTAAGCTATATCTGGGCTAGATTCTTTCAATCTGATAAGGACTTGCTACAAAGCCCTTATCCTCCATAACCAAAACTGAAAGAAAGTTCTTCCTGAGACCTAGTACAAACATGAAATCATCAAAATCTAAAGAATTACCTTACTTGAGAAGGAACGGAATAGTGCAAACTCTTGCTACTAGGTACTTGGCATCATCACCAAGCTCAACTTGTACTTCCAAGTCCTACTTCTTCAAACTAGAAAATAGTTGTCAGGCTGACATCATATGTCGAGATGTCCCACTATCCACATACCACACATTCCTCGAAATTGTGCTAGTAGAAAGGTGAGATACCAATGAGAAATCCTTCTCAAACTTGGCAGCAAACTCGTTCATCTAAGTTTCTACAGAGGCTTCTACCTGCTTTTGTTGCTACACCCCTTTACCTTTCTTCTTATTTGGACATTATGATGCGTAATGATAGTACTTATGACAATTGAAGCACTTGATTTTATTCAAGTCCTTTCCTGGCTGTGAGGTTGACTCCTCACTCTTTCCCTTACCCTTGCTAGGTCCTTTACCTCTGCCCTTATTTGACTGACCAAATACTGCTAGGTTCTCTTCCCCATCCTCCTTGTCAACCTTTGATTCCATCCGAGTCTCCTCTTGGATACAATCATCCCAAAGCCTCTTAATGTTAGGAAATTTTTCCTAAGCATAGATACCTTTGACAAATGGTTCTCATGCAGTTGGGAATCTATTAAGTGCCATGTTCACTAACTTTGCATCTTCAACCTTCTCCCCAACTACTACAAGTTGATCACAAATCTATATGATCTTCATAAGGTCACTAGTGATTGTGTCTAATTTGGTCACCACTATGGATCTAAGTTTGTTCCGCAATACCATCTTCATGTTCATGTTCTGACTCTAGTAGAGACTAACCAAGGCATCGAACATCTCCTTCGTTGACTTCTTCTCGGATACATTAGGGATCAAATGATCATTTATGGCATCCAATATCATTTGTTTGGCCTTCACTTCCCTCTTGTTGTAAGCTACCAATTGTTGTGGATCTGTAAGTGAAATCACAACGTTCTTGATAATATTCCAAAGATCATTCTCTTCTAGTAAGAGTGTAACCCCCACCTTCCATGACAAGAAATTCAAGGCACCATCCAATCTGTCCTCAAACCTAAGACACATTGTTGCCATATTTGAGATCTATTGCACAAACTCCCAAATCTGAAAATAAAACTTCAAAACCCTCTAATTGTTGGTCCTTCTTCCCTACAGTTGATTTATTGTTGCAAATCCTAGAGAATCTCAATCAGAGAAATAAGCTCTCATACCATGTGAAAAATCTCCAAGCCCTAGGTGACTAAAGTCCTTATGATCTCAATCAAACAAATAGATTGTTGAATTTAATTATCGCACAAATATATTTCAGACCATAGCATTAATCACACAATAGTTGCAAATCAAATAGCGAAAGCATAAGAATTATTTCACACAACATAGGTAATTACTCCTTCAAGAATAGTTTTTCATTCCTTCGAAAAACTTACAAGGAAACCTCCACACGCTGCCCAAAAGGACAACAGTACACGAATACCAAAAAACATTGTAAGCTAAGTGAAACAACTCGCAGGGAAAGTACGAATGTACAACCTATCTATACGGACTGTACGAACACGGATAGGATTCTATACACGATTGTATGGATCTGTACAATTGTACAAAACCGTTATGTACAATTGCACGGAACTATTCCCTACACTGTACGGTACTAGTGCCCAAGACTGCGCGCTACCAGAAACATCTCTTTCTTGGTTTCCTAGTCTCTCTCCCTCTCCGTCGTTCAACCTGTTCAATTGCTCAAGTGTTCTCTCACTTGTGCAAACTCTATATCTTAAATTGTCTTTAAGTTTTAGTTGAGACCAAAACCCTAATCCATTTCTAAGATTACTCCTAGTCTAAGTCATGCATGCATGAAATACACTTTTTAGACTCAACTACTAAAAATAAGACTTTCACTTTTTAACTAAATTGAATTACAAAATAGAATTTACTTTTGGAAAATAGAATTACTTTTCGAAAATATCGCTAACTACTTCTCGCACATTCACACGGAACATGTGTAGAAGTTTCTATCCAAGTTGTAATTCTCAACATTTTCGTTGACATAGTATTAATTCAACTCCTCACTATTTCTAGATCCACCTTATACATTTTTAGTTTTATCATTCTTCCCTCCAAACCGTGTAGAAGTTTCTATCCGAGTTGTAATTCTCAACATTTTCTCTGACATGATATTAATTCAACTCCTCACTATGCCTAGATCCACCTTATACATTTTTATTTTTATCATTCTTCCCTCCAGACCATAGCATTAATCACACAATAGTTGCAAATCAAATAGCGAAAGTATAAAAATTAATTTCACACAACATAGGTAATTACTCCTTCAAGAATATTTTTTCATTCCTTCGAAAAACTTACAAGGAAACCTTCACATGCTACCCAAAATGACAACACTACACGAATACCAAAAAACATTGTAAGTTAAGTGAAACAACTCATAGGAAGAGTACGAATGTACAGCCTATTTATACGGATTGTACGAACACCGATACGATTTTATACGCGACTGTATGGATCTGTACAACTGTACAAAACCGTTATGTACAATTGCACGGAACTATTCCCTACATTGTACGGTACTAGTGCCCAAGACTGCGTGTTACTAGAAACATCTTGTCGTTCAACCTGTTCAATTGCTCAAGTGTTCTCTCACTTGTGCGAACTCTATATCTTAAATTGTCTTTAAGTTTTAGCTGTGTTCAATTGCTCAAGTGTTCTCTCACTTGTGCGAACTCTATATCTTAAATTGTCTTTAAGTTTTAGCTGAGACCAAAACCCTAATCCATTTCTAAGATTACTCCTAGTCTAAGGCATGCATGCATGAAATACACTTTTTAGACTCAACTACTAAAAATAAGAATTTCACTTTTTAACTAAATTGAATTACAAAATAGAATTTACTTTTGGAAAATAGAATTACTTTTCGAAAATATCGCGAACTATTTCTCACACATTCACACAGAACATGTGTAGAAGTTTCTATCTGAGTTGTAATTCTCAACATTTTCTCTGACATAATATTAATTCAACTCCTCATTGTGCCTAGATCCACCTTATACATTTTTAGTTTCATCATTCTTCCCTCCAGACTGTGCCTTGATCCACCTACATTTTTTATTTTGTTTAGTGTCATTCTTCTAAACAATCCAAACCCAATGCAATAAAATTGATAATTACATTCATTTGTAAAGTTTTTCTAGTAACTTCTAATAAAACAAGAAGCAACTCCAATTTTACATATATGTGCTACTAAGTTGAATATTTATTGAGAAATTTTCTCCACAACAAGCCTTACTCAAATTTAAGATTTAATGGAGAAAAGAACATTAATAGACTCAAATAATATGATATTTCCTTTTATTTCAAAGAATTTTATAAAAAATTGTACCAAGCATGAAACAAGGGTTTTTCATTATTGGTCAAAGGATTGAGTGCACCAATATTATTCCATGAATTCCAAAATTATAACTTGTAATGTCAATGCAATTTTATGAAACTCCATTTCTATAATATATAATTTTAGAAATTTCGCTTCAAGTATTGCTTAGAAAGAATAAAAAGGTTGTCAGTGGGACTCAAAAGTATAACGAATGTGAATAAGCATTAGTAGTGTGAAAGTAATTCTTATCACTACTGTGCTAAAAGAGGAGGAAGAGCTCATTAATCAATCAATGGAAATGGAAAAAGTATTCCATATACAAAACCAAGACCAAAACCATGTCAAGTCTACAATGTTGTTGTCAAAGCAAGTTGAGCAAGAAGAAAAGCGGGGGGAGAGAGAAAGGGATGGCTCATGCTTCGATTCATTGATCATCATGAGGGGACCAATGCAATCCCCACGATGTTTCCCAACGGATATGTAAGGCTACGGGGACCTTGCTATGAAATCTCAAGGAGGGACCTAGATCAATGTTGTCCATCACTCCCAACATCTAAGATCAAGGGGAAAAATCTTTGAATGGAACACTCATTGCTTAGGCAACCTTGGCAAGCAATATTGTGTGCAAAATTTTATGAAACTCCATTTCTATAATATATAATTTTAGAAATTTCGCTTTAAGTATTGCTTAGAAAGAATAAAAAGGTTGTCAGTGGGACTCAAAAGTATAACGAATGTGAATAAGCATTAGTAGTGTGAAAGTAATTCTTATCACTACTGTGCTAAAAGAGGAGGAAGAGCTCAATAATCAATCAATGGAAATGGAAAAAGTATTCCATATACAAAACCAAGACCAAAACCATGTCAAGTCTACAATGTTGTTGTCAAAGCAAGTTGAGCAAGAAGAAAAGTGGGGGGAGAGAGAAAGGGATGGCTCATGCTTCGATTCATTGATCATCATGAGGGGACCAATGCAATCCCTACGATGTTCCCCAACGAATAGGTACGGCTACGGGGGCCTTGCTATGAAATCTCAAGGAGGGACCTAGATCAATGTTGTCCATCACTCCCAACATCTAAGATCAAGGGGAAAAATCTTTAAATGGAACACTCATTGCTTAGGCAACCTTGGCAAGCAATATTGTGTGCAAAGTGACTCTGATCCTTGGACATCCTAATGTTGGTATGTTTAATGGCCTGGTGGGATTTGTATTAGGATTTGGAAGTGGAGCCCCTAAAAAGTCTCATGGAGGTTGATCGACCCATCCACCTACATTTTTAATTTTGTTTAGTGCCATTCTTCTAAAGAATCCAAATCCAATGCAATAAAATTGATAATTACATTCATTTGTAAGATTTTTCTAGTAATTTCTAATAAAACAAAAAGCAACTCTAATTTTACATATATGTGCTACCAATTTGAATATTTATTGAGAAATTTTCTCCACAACAACCCTTACTCAAATTTAAGATTTAATAGAGAAAAGAACATTAATAGACTCAAATAATATGATATTTCCCTTTTATTTCAAATAGTATTATAAAAAATTGTGTCAAGCATGAAACAAGGGTTTATCATTATTTGTCAAAGGATTGAGTGCACCAATATTATTCCATTAATTCCAAAATTATAACTTGTAATGTCAATGCAATTTATGAAACTCCATTTCTATAATATATAATTTTAGAAATTTTGCATTAATTATTGCTGAGAAAGAATAAAAAGTTTTTCAATGGGACTCAAAAGTACAATGAATGTGAATAAGCATTGGTAGTGTGAAAGCAATTCTTATCACTACTATATTAAAAGAGGAGGAAGAACTCATTAATCAATCAATGGAAATGCAAAAAGTAGTGCATATACAAAACCAAGACCAAGACCAAAACCATGTCAAGTCTACAATGTCGTTGTCAAAGCAAGCTAAGCAAGAAGAAAAATGGGGGGAGAGAGAGAGGGATGGCTCATGCTTCGATTCATTGATCACCATGAGGGGACCAATGCAATCCCTACGATGTCGTCCAACAAATATGTGAGGCTAAGGGGGCCTTGCTATGAAATCTCAAGGAGGGACCTAGATCAATGAGGTCCATCGCTCCTAATATCTAAGATCAAGGGGAAAAATCTTTGAATGGAACACTCATTGCTCTAATATCTAAGATCAAGGGGAAAAATCTTTGAATGGAACACTCATTGCTCAGGCAACCTTGGCAAGCAATATTGTCTGCAAAGTGACTCTGATCCTTGGACCTCCTAATGTTGGTATGTTTAATGCCCTTGTGGGATTTGTACTATGACTTGGAACTAGAGTGCCTAAAAATCCTAATGGAGGTTGATCAACCCATCGAGGGGGGTGGAGGGGTTAAGAAGAAGTACAAGGCCGCATTGATCTAATACTTGAAGTGATATGGCCTTCCCCTTTCATTTTCTACCATTGATGGACTTGACAAGAAGTAAGAAGGAAGTGATCTTCCTAATGAAATTTGGTTTGGGAGGACCACACAAGATCCTAGATCTATAACCTAAAATCTCCTCCCATAAAGTGTTAGGTTTCTTTGGTCTAGATAGTGAAAGAATGTGGGCATGCAATGATTTTGCCCTCTGATCTCATTGTACACTAGGCATCTGAAAATGAGGTGCTCCTCCAACTCAGTCCCCTGTCAGTGGCAAAGTTGACAAATCCTCTCAAGGCAAGGGATGTGTTGATCTGTCTCAACCAAATGTTGATGGGAGCCCTCATTCTACACTCACGGAGGGGGATCTTGAGAGCATGCATCCAATGTCTATGTGTATACTCGGGCATGATAATAAGATTGTCCCTTTGATGCATAAAGTGTTCAAAATAGAAAGACATCTTAGGGCTTAGGATCTTGAGGGGGAGGGAGGTCTAAATGCCCTTGATGCACTACATGTAGATATACTCCCTAATTCCCTAGTTCAATTCATGTTTAGAGGGTAGGAGATGACTTGGATGTGAGGTGACTTGGAGCATCCAAGGGGTACTTGAAAGGGGGAAGTCAATCAACAAAAATGACCACCCATTGAAGCAACCACAAAGCCTTTGAAAACTAGCAATGACTCCATCCAAGGGGATTTATTGAGGCAATATCCTTTAAGGAGTGTATAGCTAGATAAGGGTACTTATATCTACTAGACACGAAGTCTCCCAAGCTTCAAACTGTATGAAGGAGATGAGTCTGAAGATGGCCCCAAGATGCAAAGGTTGGGCCTCGAACTCCACCAAGATAATGGATTTGGGAACTCTTTGTTTGCCATAAATGATGCATTGTAACAAAAGGATCCAAACTCCCATTGTTTTGGCCTAATCCACACAAAGCAAGCTAGCTCCCCATACCTTGAAGCCATAAACGACAATGGGTCTAATGATTGTTTTCAAGAGGTGCATCTTGGATAAGATACCCTAGAAGCGAAGTTAAGAGCATTATCTTATGAGTCAAGCAAGAGAACCATCTCCCTTGTTAAGTCGATATCGGAAAGCATGTCTCAAACTAAATCAAGGCCCTCAACACTAAACCCCCAAGTATGTGTAAGTTGTGGTAACCTCAATCTTGTCCCCTCAAAAGTAAAAGTGGTAGTCAGAGAGAGCCCATTGAGAACGTTGAAGATCATAACCTTAGTTTTACTAAGGTTGACCATCCATTATCAAAGGCCACAAAAGTTGGATAGGGCATCAATACATCTTTGCAACCACTCAAGTGACAAGCCCAAGAGATCACATCATCTGAAACTGAACAAAGGGAGATTAAGACATGGTCTAGAGACAACCATCACCCACCTATATGTCCTTCCTATGAAAGGACACAAGTTCATCAATGTAGATCCCAAAGAGAGATGATGAGAGGGGTGCTCCCTATGAAAGGACACAAGCTCATCAATGTAGATCCCAAAGATATTCAATGAGAGGGGTGCTCCCTATGAAAGGACAAGAGCTCATCAGTGTAGATCCTAAAGAGAGTCCATGAGAGGGGGTAGCATTGCTTGACCATAGTGGTTCCCTTAATGAAGTCCAAGAGATTATAAGCAAAGAAAAATCAACCAAGTTTTGTTGCATAGTTGTCTCATGATGGCCACTAGAAGGTGTTGAGATTTGGGTACCTTGGAAAGTGTTCCCCTTATGGTTGTGGGTCTCTAACCACAAGAGATAAATATTTGACCCATTGTGCCTTATACTTTATGTCAAATTTCACTTTGACATTTTCCTAAGTCAAAAGGGTGAAATTTGTCACTTGAGGCAAAAGTGACTATTAATTCACTTTGTGGGTGAATTGGAGGACATAAAGTGAACTATGGAAACTTAACCCAAAGTGGGTTTTGAGTTGATATTCTTTTTGAGAGATCTCAACCATGGATTAGAGATGGCTTGGAGTGATCATAGCCATTCATCTTTTAGGTTTCCTTATGATTCCTTAAGAAGGGCGTATAGGGCATTTGGAGGCTCATTCACTCATTTGTTCACTTGGAGAGTTTGGAGAGGAGCAAGAGGATGAGAATGCAAGCATTGGGAGAGGAGAGCTTGGGCGCCATCTTTCATGGAGAGCGCAAGGAGGCTTAGGGCCTGTTTATTTTGTGGTGAGGGTTCTTGCTTGGTGGAGGGAGCACTCTTGGAGGAGGTCGCAAGCTTAGCAGGCACTAGCAGTTGTTGAGCATTTGCAAATCTGATTGGTGGAGGTTTGGGAAAAGCATACAAACAAAGATTTGCATGAAAGGGTTTCTCAAACAGCCAAGGGACGATCAAGGGTGCATCAGTTCAATGGAAGAGGCAACAAAGGAAGGGGGGCACACTTGTTTGAGCTCATCCTTTTTGGAACCTTCTAGCAAAGCTTGAGAGGAGATTGCTATTTGTACAGGTTCCATTGTATTTATTTACTTGTTGTTTTCCATGCTTGAGACATCACATATATACACTTTCATTCTAGAATCTAAACTAGTTTTCCCCGGGGGAGTTTTATCCAGGGTCATGTTGACCAAAAATACTTGGGCAACCTTCTAGTTCCTTAAAAATCTACACGGTATCAAAGCCTTGGTGGCTAAGAGTTGGTTGGTTTTCTCGCATCAATTGGCATATTTTTGGATAGTTTTGGACAGCCTTATTTCACACTTGTGTGTCAACTGTTGAGGCTGATATCTTTTGCAGTTTAGCATCAGTTTGAGTTTCAGTGGACAGCCATGTCGGTGTCT
>CBVK0102014897.1:0-12701 GCA_900067695.1 Picea abies
TTCATCACAGACAACTGCAAATTTCAATACAACAATAAGCAAATAAATTGTACTAATAACATCTGGATCAGGTGGAATCGCAAACTCGTATACTGATCAGAAGATTCATCACAGACAACTGCAAATTTCAATACAACAATAAGCAAATAAATTGTACTAATTATGTCTGGATCGAGTGGTAGGGACAGGACAGGCCCCCGTACTACCACCTGCCAACCATCCCATCCCCCACGCAGTGGCAGGTGGCCGTACAAGGGCACAGACAATACCAGCTACCCTCCCCATGCATAGGATAATGGTTCATCATGTCAAGAACCAATGCAGACCTCCTCCCACGGCAAGATATCATCACAACCCTGCGAGCAATCATGGCGATGCATGGAATCAGACATCCATTGACACTGATGGATATGGCATTACATTCAATACCACAAATTAGTATGGAAGGAGGGGCTCCCCATTCTTCTCATGATGAGCACGCTTCCTGTTAAGATGGAAGCCTCAGTAGCGTCCAGGCTCAACAGCAGACATCAACATTGGAAATAAGAGAAAGACACAGTTACAGAACGGATTAGGAAGCTCCAGGGACCATTGTTGATATATCAGGCACTGCCGAGTCCAAAGGAAGCAAAGGAAGTTCAGAGGGCAAGAATGGAAGGAGCTGGACCAGAAGCCCACCTCCGGAGGGCAACAACCACCCCACCACTCCCGGTGCCAAAGGAAGCAAACCAACTCTCAGCAGTAAGCCATGGGTTTTGAGAAAAAGGCATAAGCCAGCCACCATTCAGCAAATTTGCAAGTTAGAGGAACAGGTTTGCCAAAAAAGAAAGTGCACCAGCAATGCATGGATCAATGAGGAATTGGCTAAAATTGTGCCGGATACAGGGCACACTAGAAGTCATGTTACTCGCTTCTCCGCCACCCTTGACCTGTACTGGAAAAAAAATATTCATAGCACGACACTATGACGAACAGAAGGAACGCCACACCAAGGTTCAGCGGGAAATTCAAGCTGATCTTAAGAAGACAAATGCCAATTACCGCTCTCTCCTTCATGCAGTCCGACACTCAACCAGGTATTATGCAGATGAGACAATCAAGGAAGAGGAAAAACAGAGCCCTGTAGCTGAACCCCTCTACCCAATCACAACTGAAGATGATAATGCCTGACAAGTGTGGAATTTGGGTCCCTCTCTTTACTGGTTATTTCATTACAGTTTTTTTAGCTAGTATGTATAACAGCCTTAGGAAGAGACAACAGACCCTTGCCCTATTTTGTAATATTGTTGAATCCCATGGCCTCAGGCCAGGTCAAAAAGTCTGAATATGGAAGCTTCTAAGGCCAGAAGCCAAGCAGTTAGTAGGTACAGCTATTATACAGAGGCCTATAGAGCCAGATGTAGACATGAACTGCCTCAGAATGATCCATATTTCCAACTTGTTTTTCAGTTTGGATCATGCAGTACTTGTAACAATCAAGCAAAATTAGTTTCAAAATCATAAATACTTCATGATAATGATGGCATCTGCGAGTGCATATCCAATGAAAACATATGTTTCAGGCATTAACCCAATTCAGGTATTAAATTGCACATTTCAGTGTCAATTAAAAAGCCTAAAACTCTATGCCCTCCACATAATTTCCTTTCAAATAGTAGGCAATCTTAGGTTCAAAAGTGGCTTAAAACGCAGATGACAACAAATAGAAAAGGATTTGCAGCAATTTGTGATATTTCAAGTGGCTTAAACGCAGATGACAACAGATATAAAAGGATTTGCAGCAATTAGTGGTCTTTTACCCCTGAATTGCTCATTGATTCAAAAGTGGCTTAAAACGTAGATGACAACAAATAGAAAAGGATTTGCAGCAATTAGTGATATTTCAAGTGGCTTAAATGCAGATGACAACAAATATAAAAGGATTTGCAGCAATTAGTGATGTTTTACTACTGAATTGCTCATTAAACAACAAAAAGTTTCTTCGAACATGGAAAATTAAAAAATCAATCATAGTCTTCAACTATTATCAAACTTCAATATGAAAGCGTACAGGAACCACAACATTCAACATTCAAGCTTATAATGAAATGAATTATACTATATCACAAAACAGTGATCAAAAATAAAGCCAACCATGCTCTGGGACACAATTTCCCAATCCACACAATTAACAGTTTTGACCCATTGTCCTTCTCTATGAAGTAAACAAGCAAGTCCCAAGAGAAACATTTAACCATATACTTACTATACAAAATTCAAATCAGGATAGACTTGAAAATAAACACAACTCAATTAACAATGTCAATCCCAGTGTTCAACAGTCTACATTCACAAAATACCATCACCAAAAGTAAAAGTGGAAACACATACACTATGCTATTATATTAGGCACCCCCACAATTCGTCCTCATCAACTTGTCAAAGCTCGTGCAGAGGATACATTCCTAAAATAATAACCATTTATAGCTTAGCAACATTCCAAAAACCTCACACACACATTCCAAAGTCCAATAACAGCTTGCTCTTCTCAAGTCAGTGACTTCAAAATCATCAAGCTGGAAGAATCTTCTGAGCAGTAAAACAAGGGCAGCAGCCATTTAAATCAAACACAAGATACTATTTCCACCAGATACCAGAGAATCTGCTTCACCAACAAAATCTCCTTTTCTGCAAAAACAACAACCAGTTAAACAGCAGCAGAGAGATTCCAGCTTAACACAGTATTAGCACATCCTCTTTGAAAACTTACACAAAATTTAGAGTTAATATTTAAGGAAGGTGCTGAAGTGCTAAACTAAGCATCAAATAGAAGCTGCGAGGCTCTCAATGGGTACTCGCACTGGCAATAGAAGTTGTCAAACTTCCTTCAAAAATGCTCAGGTCACTCAGTGAAGACAATGCAGGAGAGGATGCCAATTGGACGTTAGGCAACACTCAAAGATGAGGTTGGCAGTTCATTTCAAAGGAGGTGCTGATGCAAGGGAGAAATCACATAAAGATATCCTAGGAAAGTGTTGTTCTGTAAAAGAACAACAACTTCCACAGTTTTGGAAGTCGAGGCTAGCAGCATTACAGAGGACCACAAGCCTTTCCCAAAGAGATCCAATTTGCAGGTTAAATGATTTTGACCAACTATAGCAGACTTCCAGGCTGGTTAGATATCAAGTACTAGAATGTTCTGCTGGTAATGTCTTTGTGGTTCTGTTTCAAAGGGATTTTTGTGTTTCTGTTTGATACCAATGAAAATAAATTAATAATGGATAAATGGCCTTGGTTTTTAGAGACTGCATGATTTTTTATAAAGGAATAGTTTTGTTGTATTCAAACATGTACTTGGTTCCGTTCCTGAATTTACCAACATTTTGGGTGAATGCCATGTTAAGGGATGTTGTGATAATTCATTTCCACCAGAGAAAATTACAAGCATAAAGGGAAGTCAAAGTGCAGCAACATCTCCCCTTTAGGTAAAGATCTGGCCATCAGTATGACCATCTAATAGCAGCTTGCTAGAAAATTCAAAAATCATCTTCCTAGTCGACCATCAGCATGATGGTGACATCTAATAGGAGATTGCTAGAAGGAATCTTGCTCCTGGCTGCTCACCCAAATATATTTTCGGCCGATGCCATGATCAGTGAGATTGGGGATATACACAATAAGATTTTTTCAGTCATAAATGTACAAGGCTACATTAAAGTGTGACATAATATATGTGGAATCAAACCACAGTAGAGGTCCTCGTCAAGAGATTGACATGTGATAGAACTTCAGGAAAGCAATCATTTAATTATGAAATGGTTTCCTTTAGGTACAGTGCCATTAGTATACCTTCTAATAGCCGCTTACTAGACAATAATTGGAAAATGAAGGAGATGACAAGATGAACACAAAAATGTTTCTGAAGCAGACTTGTTTTGTTAAAATGGCAACGGTGAAAGTGGAAAGTAACCAAGGTCTATCACTGGAAAGTAAGGCTGTGGATTTAGGTAATGCAGAACAAGCATCCCCCAAGGAGAGTATCTGTCACAGAAAGAGTTTCAATAAGAATATAGCAGAAGGAAAACTAGACTTCACTAATACATGCCCATTCCTAGAAAGAAGGCCACAAAAAAAGAATAGTTTTATGAATATAATCAGGAAAAAGAAGAGTCAACATAACTGAAGAGAGTTCTGGACGATATTGAAATCTTGGATTGAGGAGTGGAATCAAGGTATTTGAAAGAAGAGAAGAAACAAAACAAGATCAGACATAGATGCAATTCATAGATGATTTTGATGATATGGATACCCCTTGTAGGTGACATCTAAGCTGAAAGATTTTTTCTACATGCCAAAAAAGAACTTACACGAAACTGAGCTTCCTTCATTTGCTCCATGGATTCAATAAGCTCCTCCTGTTTATCAAGTGCTTCCTTCAATGCCTGAAGATGGTGATGAGAACAGGGCCTGATTATTAAATTTCTTGAAAGACAAAAGAAATCTCAGCTTCAAGTACCTTAAATCTAAAACCATGTGTGTCTCACCTTCTTTGTTGCTTCCAGCTCAGTTTCTAAAGCATGTATCCGGTTTGTAGCAGCATTCAGCAATTCCTCCTTTTCTTCTGGCATTTGAGGAGGCTTTGTACTAACCTCATTGACCTTATCTTCCAAATCCTGAAGACGCTTTAGTACAGATGAGAGAACATCTTTATCAGAGAACTCAGACGTAGGCATGGGATGCTGAGATTCCTCCTTAGGCTCAGTGTCATAATTATATCCTATGGTCTTGGACTTCAGCTCTGCTGCATTCATCTTTCCGCTTGACACTTTCTTTTTTATACCATCTGTAGCAAAAGTGAATACAGCAAATATGCTCATAATGAAGGCCATAAAAAATGCTGTGATCTGCACAATGATCCCCTGGGGTGTTTTAAGATCATCTACGGGTAGGAAGATATCTGCAGTACACAGAAATAAAAGCAAGTTTGTAAATGTCCACCAAAAAAAAGATTCATCATGGAAAGCAACCATCTATTGCAGGACTAAAAGATATTTATATCACAATATTTAAGCTCCAAAATGTCAAGTCTTACTTGCCCAAAAACAGAAAAGAAAACTAAAGATCCTGTTAGAAAGTAGGAGTATGCGAAGGGAAGACTGGAGGATTTGTCTCAATTGCAGCATACAAACTAGAAGGGAAATGATAGGAGGAAACAAATGCTATAATCACATTTGTTAAATGCAACATACAAAATAAAGGAACGTAGTATTAGCAAGGTCTGTTAGATAGACAGAGGGATTGATAAGCTTTAGGTCATGGGTGACTCGTCTATGGTCATTAACTGGATGAAAGGAAGTCTTAAAGTACAAAACAATTCTCTCCTTCCTCTAGCTTTGCAATTAAAAGCAATATCTAATCAGTTTATTTGGATCAGCTATAATCATGTTTATAAGGAGCACAACAAGAGTGCAGATCAGCTCTCAGAGGAAGGACTTCAACTACCTGAGCTTTACAGTTCTTTGGAAGAAGTACAAGATGGCCATACAGTGGTCATCCATCAGTTTGCATTAAACGATTTCTAAACTTCTTTTAAAATTGTAAGTACTGGGGATTGTTAAGTCTACGTTTTGTTTACTTGATGTTATGCACACTGTAGATTTTTCTGAATGTACTACTATAGGGAATGATTCTGAAGAGATTTCTCTGGATGATCTATTCTGGACTGTGCCTAGAGCACCTGAGTATTGTATTTTTATTTATCCCAAATAAAAATACATTTTTTTCTTGGAAAAAAAAGGTTTGTTATATAAATAAGAGAATTTTCTCATTTACAAAATATTCATATTCTAGAAGTGGAAAATATCAAGGGATGGCATGAAAGATGAAATGCCCCTTTTTAGGTTAACTTAAAAATTGAGATCTGGTTTTTGAGTCTTACAGCCACATTATCAGTCATAAGCTGCTTTAAAAGCCATCAGAAGTGTGATATTTTTGCCATGCCAAACTTCTTATAATTTTACATTTATAGTGCATAAAGTTCAAGTGCATAATATAAGATATGGAGCGCCAATGCTCAATTTCAACCTGGGTTAGTTTATGCAATACTGCTAAACCACAAACTGTCTAGAATGATTCTAAATGTGGAATAAATTCTCATAACCAATGCCTGATCCCATGATTCCAGTTATAAAATAGATGTTCCTAAAACGTGGCACTGAGAGAAAACACCAGATATCCCAATATCATGGAAGGGGAAGAACAATTTATTAACATTCTACATACAACAGAGATGCAGAACTTGAACTTGGGAATGATTCAGCCAGAAACCCATATCATTGAGTCAGGAAAAACTTGGCAAAATGTTCAAAAAATTGGCAAACATTAAAAAATTGCACGAGTTTTGAATTTTTTTCAGATAAATTAAGATATATACATGCAATCAAGAGGACCTTAACAACACCATCCAAAGGATTATATCTACAAATGGAGGCGATCAATCTGCAGGACTATTGAGCATTGCAAGATTGGACATACTAAAGATGTTTGTTGGGAGTTGCATTCCAGGCCAAAACCTGGAAATTTTGCACGAGGAAAAAATTTATACTTGATCAAGTTGAGCAAGCAGATGGCCAAGAAGTTTAAGGGGTTGAAAAGGCCAACGAAAAGATGACATCAATCGCTAAGCCAAAGCAGCAAGTCAATGTTGAGAAAAGAGAAAGGTTGTTCCATGTGAAGATGAAAATTCAAGAAAGAAATTGTAACTGTGAACTTTGACACCTGTGGAATAACTTAATATGGCATAGGTGAAAAGACTAGGGTTGCCAACTACCACACATCATGCATCACACCCTTTAGGTCAATTTCATAAGGATATGGAATTGATGGTCAGTAGGAAATGCAAATTCAAGTTTACCATTTTCCAAGTTTGTTGACAAAGTTAAATGGGATGATGTGCCCCTTGATGTCTATGAGGAAATTGTGGGGGATACTTACAGGTGGAACAGAGAGGCAATTTTCCTAAGGCATGCAGCTTGAGTGGGCCTAATGGTTAAGATCATGTGTTTCCTCCTAAGAAGTCACAAGTTCAAATCCAGAGGGGGGTAGGGTATGTATACCTCCGTAGACTTTACCAGTTAAATCGCTGGGCGGAGGAGGTCCCTTGTCCCACAAACAAGGGGGTCTCATACACCAATTTGGTGTCTGGCTTGGCCATGACCTTAAAAATAGATAGATAAAAGATGAGTGTGAATGTGACATTGTTTATAAATAATAACATAGTGTAAAACCAAAGGAAGCCACCTAATCAATTTATAACTTTAATGGCATATCCCATGATGTGAGGTGATTCAAAATTAAACAAAACTCCTAGGTAGATCATTTCACAATGCATAAAATTTAAATCATGATGAAACTCTAATCATCCCTAACATTTTTATGATCAACTTCATGGTTAAAAAAACAATCCTTATGTTACAAAATTAACTTACCTCATAAAATTACAATGTAAATGTATTTATATTTATAATATAACAAATGAAAAACCTTTCCCTATTAGACATGTTTGTTTTAACTAATTTTTTTTTTAACATACCCGCATCATTTAATATTTACTTCTGGTCACAGCTTGGTACGGCGAAGGAACATAGACCGGATGGAACGAAAACGGGAAACGATAGATCGAGTCACTTCAAAGGAATCCGTTGACCAAATGACTATCCACTAATGGGATTGGGATTAGTGTGGAAGAATGAATAGTTTCTTGATCAGGCTTCACTATAAATTCCTCTGGACTCGGTCTGGTGCATTCATTCATTCAGCATTTAAAACCGGGGCCAGATTTAGCCGTGAAAATTTGAAGGTAGAGAAGAAAGTAAGCTCGCCAGTCTGTGATTGTAAACGAGGGTTTGTAAACAATTGTTAACAGAAGAAGACAAAGAGGAGGAGGAGATTAAAGGGAGGGGCGTCTGATGGCCGACGGAGATTCTTCCTCTTCTTCATCGTCATCCTATGGGGATTTCAAAGCATTTCGTCAAGTCACACGCGAACGTAAGTTGTCTCCAATATCCCCAATTTCAATTTTATTTGATGCCTTTGGCTCCTGCTTCATCCATTGATGTTTCTTTCTGCAATCAATTCTGAATTGTTTGCAAAATGCCCTTACGATACTTATCGGCCAAGTTTCTCTATTTTAACCTCGAATTAGGTGGCTTCTCTCGTTATTTGTGCCAGCCGTGGAGGCTTCCCGGTAAAGTAAGCCCCGATTTGGCCCTTTGCATAATATCTCCCGACCTCTTTCAATTGGGATTAAATTCGGTAGCGTTAAATCTACATTGATCGGACGTTTATGTTTACTTTTTAAATGACCAATGAGACTACCTTTTCACTGAGAATCAAGATGAAAATTGAATAATGAGATTGATAAGAATTTAATCAGAACTTTGCTTAAGGATGATGCTATGGCGTTTGGAAGGATACGAGACACCAAAATAGATTCACAGTAGGAAATATATCAGGATTGGAATACTTTGCCACCTTGAGGGAGCAACCTCCCCATACATGACAGCCATACTTAGCACTGTTGAAAAGTCGGCATCAGCAGGGTCCGGAACAAATCGTTTCGGCATAAGTCGGCAAAAAATCAGAAAACCACAACAAACATTAAAAAATACAAAATATATTATTTTTTTCAAAATTTTAAACACATAAAGCAACAAGAACATCAGATAAACACATTGGCACATAAATATGGAGAAATCACTGATATATATGTTGTGGATGCCAAATAAAAAATTATACATCAAAGTGGATATGACAAATGAAACAAAACTAGCAGCTAGCTATCTAATATCAATGCCCTCTCGCCCTTTTATGGGAAAAGATAATGGGCTGTTTGTCAAGCTTGCCCTTGACAGTAGAAGGCCCTGATTCTGATAGTGGACGACGACTGGTGTGTGTAGGAGTAGGTGTATCAATAAGTGTAGAAGGTTGTGCTGATGCTAGCACATCACCCTCCATGATGTCTTCAAGCCACTCCGCCGTGACCTTAAAAATAGATTATTATTATTAATATTATAGGCTAAAAAATGATTTCCAGCTTACCTGATGGAAACATACAAGGGTTAGAAGAAAATCTCCTTGATATCAGTTGCATAAGCAAAGCTAGCAAGTTTGTCTTGATGGTTATAAAACTTAATATAGAATTGATGCAAGAAGTGCAGGCACATAAAGTGACACTACAGAAAAAGCATCGTGCAGTATAACGATGCTTTCCTTGACCCAAAAGGGTTGCTCCCGATAAGAATAATTCAACACGAGCTTGACCTCATGCCTAAGTTTTTATTTCCAAATAATGATCTATATAGAACATTACTATTGTTAAGTTAGAAAATTAAGAAGCAAGTGAAAGACAACCTGAACCAACGTACTATAAGACCTAGTGCCTCTCCATGTGGATCAAATATGCTTATAGCACCACAAAGAGATGGAACTTTATGAATCCATAGAAATCCAAGCTTTAACAAAATTACAATAAAAAGCAAGTATCCTCTGCCAAGGATTGATAACCTGCTTGATCATCTTCAGGATGTATAACACTTCACTAAATTAGATCTCAAGTCCAGCTACTATCAAGTCCAATTACATGAAGAAGATACACCGAAGATTTGCTTTTAAAACAATGCAAGGACTGTATGAGTGCTTGGTAATGCCATTCAACTTATGCAATAATCCAACAATATTTATGAATTTGGCAAATGATGTCATAAGACCATTCCTGAACCGTTTTGCCATTATTTATCTCAATAATCAATGGCATTCTGATTTGTAGCATATCTTGGGAAAAGCATAAGCAAAACTTGAACATGGTGCTTTGAACCATTTGAGAGCAAAAATTGCAAGCTAAAATTAAAAAATGCAAGTTGCAAGACAGACTATTGTAGTTGGGCTTTGTAGTTAGCAGAGGCAACAAAAAATGCCATGGCCACTATGAATTGGTCAAGCTTAGAAAAAATGACCAAGTTGAGAGGATTAATGGGGCTCGCCAACTAATTGAGGAAGTTTGTAGAAATTTACTTCATCTTAGTGCATTGACCAGAGGAGCCAAAATATTTCAGTGGGCTGCAACTCAAGAACTGTTTGCACCTTTGAAGCAGAAGATTTATAATGCTCCAACTTTAGGTATGTCAAACCTACGTTTGCTGTTTCAGAATGAAGTTGATGCCTCAGGAGTCGGGAAATGCAATAAGAGCATGTATTAATGCTACGAGGCAGGCCAATAGCTTATCATTTTGAAATCTTTTCAAAAAATATTTTTGAACTACCCCACATGAAAAGGAGATATATGCTATTGTTGGCAATAAAGCAGTAGAGGCATTATTTGTTGGGAAAGGAAACAACTCTTCCCTCGCATAAATACTAATAAGCCTTTATAATTCCTATAGAGTTTAGAGCCAACCAAAGTTCCCATAAAGTTAACACTTCAAATGCATAGCATTCCTCTAATAGTTCAACCTAGTAAAAGGGTATACAAATTGAATTGATTTTCTTTCTAGACCTCTTATTTCTTCTTTACCACTTTTAATGAAGATGAATTTGTAAATGAGTAATACAAAGACTTATACAAAGTTGACCCGGGTTTTGGGAAAACAGAAGCCTTGCAAACCCCAAGACGTATGCATAGTCGAATACAGATTTCACGCCTTATCCTGGCAAAAGATCAAAAATTAAAGAAAAACAAAAAGAAACCTAAATAATAATAAAAAAACAAAATATTAACTCAGTTATAATTTAAATAAAAAAAATTAAAAGACCAAAAAAAATCCCCTTCTAACACAGTAGCATCAAGAAAACATTCAGCAAACTTATAGCATTTTTTATGTTTCTTGGAGTGGGATTTTAAAGATTTCTCCCTGAATTTGCTGAGAACTCGGGAGATGTACTGCAAATTTCTTGTTGGACATTGTCAGTCAATGTCAGAGGGGAAAATCTCTGCTATCATACTTGGTTTCCTTCATTTCCAAGTACGCTGGTTGATTTTTTTGCTAGTTTGTGTTTTGGAAGTTTCTTTTTGTTGCTTTGTTTGGTAATATTTCAATGGTTGTAAGACATTTCTGTTTCCTGTTTGCATGCTGTTCTGTGATTTCCTATACCTGCTTTTTTAGATTTTTTATTTTCTTTTGATTGTGTGGGGTTTTTTGGTTTGTATACCTTTACGTTGTTTTTTCCAGTGACTAGAATTTTTCCTTGTTTATTCATCATGGAAACATTAACTAAAGTTGGGCCAGCAAGATAACCATCTGAATACTTGGTGAAAAAATGACCTAGAAACCCAACTTTGAGCTTTTGCTGACCTTATGGAAAAGAATGCAAAGGTTGGTCGCATTAATGGACTTGGCATGAATTGGACAAAGAGAACAATAGTTCAATCACTGGGGTGAAAGCCCATCCTACCAGACTCAAGAACTGGAGAGAGAATATCCACTGTCCCAGATATTGATGGGAAGCCTGGGAAAGGTTTCAATGCTGAAAAAATGGACCACTATAAAAAAGATGCAAGATGAGGTTGCAGGCAGGCTTTGAAGGGAAAAACTGACCACCTTCATGTTGGAATTATTGTCATTGATATCAAAGGATTAATGATGTCATTAATCTCATATAACAGCATTACAATACACACAACATTTCCAAGATTGATTTTTATATATAGGTCTATAAGTATATTAAAAAAAGGGGTGTATGTAAAAAAGTAGGAAGTGAAATGGTGATTTCAAACCCATGGGTTTGGGGTATTTACCCATGGTTTGGGGTATTTTCCCATGGTATTTGGGGTATTTGCCCATAGTATTGGGAATCAATTATTTAATTAAGGGACATGTCCCTTCGTGAAGGGTTATGAAAAAGTATAAAAAGAGAAAGCATTGAGAGAAAGTGTGTGTGTGAAAAATGGATTAGCAAAGATTGAATAGTGAAATCAGTTTTAAATCTTGGCATTTTCGCGACAACTTTTTTTCTAGGACATTTCAGACCCTGCAATTTGGAAGAGACAAAGAAGAGATATTGGTGTACCTGTGGTAAAAATAGTAGATGCTAGTTCGCTATACTTTTGGAGATATGCCCTGTGGAAGTAGGGTTCCTAAATGCTCCTGAAATCAGTTTCAAACAGGTGAGCTTGGCACATTCACTATAACTTCTTTTTGGGGATGTTTCGGACCTTGAGATTTTGCAGAGACAAAGGAGAGATCTCGGTGTACATGTGGTAAAAATCTCAGATGTTGGTTCACTATACTTTCAGAGATATGCCCTGTGGAAGTTAGGGTCTCTTAATGCTCCTGAAATCAGTTTCAAACAGGTGAGCTTGGCTCTTTCGCTATAACTTCTTTTTTGGGATGTTTCAGACCTTGAGATTTTGCAAAGACAGAGGAGAGATCTTGGTGTCTCTTGCTAAGTTGGTGCTTAGTGGTGGGGATTGGTGTCTCCAGTAGATTGGTGTCTACGAAGATCTGAAAGAGATTGGTGTCTCTTGCTAAGTTGGTGCTTAATGGTGCGGATTGTTGTCTCCAGTAGATTGGTGTCTACAAAGATCTATCATAGTAGGTTGGTGCCTACCAGGATTGTATAAGTGGCGATTGGTGTTTCCAGTAGGTTGGTGCCTACAAATATTTGTCACAGTAGGTTGGTGCCTACAAATATTTGTAACAGTAAGTTGGTGCCTACAAAGAATTATA